>PVJD01001158.1:0-298476 GCA_004026545.1 Mormoops blainvillei
TGCATTGATCCTATTATGGTGATAGCGTAGGTGAAAGGAAAGTCAAGGGTGAAAAAGCAGGCCAGGCAGGAAACTTCTGTCCGCTGAGGGACACTGGGGGTGTAGTGACAGAAGTAGTGAGAAGTGGTTAGATTCTGGGTAGATTCTGAATTGGAGACAACTGAATTTGCATATGGATTACATATGAAGTATAAAAGCAAAAGAAGAACTAAAAGCAAATCTAAGATTTAATAGGAAGCTATATTAAAAATACCATCTGATGCCAGTAGTGTGAGAATTGTTTTGTAACTTACTGGTTCATCCAATAACTCCTTCATATTTTCAGAGTTTTATATTCAGGATTGGTTTGTGTCTGTTGACAAACCTGGCCCTTTAAGGAACCTGCGGACAGGGAGTGCCCCCGTCAGGATTCTGAGCGCTTATTTAAAAGGACAGACTCCTGTCCTTCCCGCCTCTGAGTGAGAGAATCGGGACCTTCAAGGGTAGACTCAGGGTTCAGTATTTTGAGTAAGCTCTGAACTCAGTACTGGGGTGGGAGCTGTGTTTTTTGCCAGAGGCAGGAAGAGTCCATGTCCCCTGACTAAGCCCGAGGCATGCCAGCTTTGATGTGACTTCTTCCCCAACTGCCTAACACCAGGTTAGGTACCCTCATGCCCCACCTGCGGAGCAGCTGCATTTTCTCAATGCTGTCGTTGCTTGTTCACGCCTTTATCCTTCCCACTGAAATATTCACTGACCTACCCCCAGGCCTACCGCCAGGCACATGGCAGATGTTCAATAAATATCTGTAGAATTATCAAAACCAAAACCAGTTAAGTAATGTTAGTGTAGAAAGAAGAGCATTTTTACAACGGGACAATGAGGTGTGCCAGTATTGGTTAGTGCCCCGAGCCGGGCTTCAGGCCCTCTTCTGCCTCGGGCAGAATGAACTGTTTCTGCTCGAACACCTCTTCACATCAGCCAGCTTTCCAGGCACCAGCTTCAGTTCTGATGCTACTCAAGGTTAGCACAGACCCCACAGAGTAAGGGCTCAGACCCATAAGACTGCTTCCACTTCAGATGCCAGTCACAAGTCCTGGGCCATACTCTCGCTGACTGGCTTCAAACTGGGGTTCCCAGTTTGGACCCCCTTCTCAGGTTCAGTAATTTGCTAGAACAACACTTAGAATTCAGGAACACTCTTTTCTTACATGTACCAGTGTGTTACAAAGGCCAGAACCCAGGAACAGATGGAAGAGACACATAGATAGGGCGAGGTATGGGGGAGGGGGAGGCGTAGTAGACTTCCCATGCCCCCTGGGCACACCACCCTTCCAGCACCTCAGTCAGTTCACCAACCTGGAAGCTGTCCAAACTCTTGTTTAGGGGATTTTATAGAGGTTCTGTTATGGATACACAATTGATTAAACCATTAGCTGTTAGGGATTGCTGCAAGCTCTGCCAGGGGCGTCCAACCCATGGCCTGCAGGCCGTATGCAGCCCAGGGCGGCTACGAATGCAGCCCAGTACAAAATCATAAATTTACTTAAAACCTTTCTCTTTTTTGCTTATCAGTTTTCATTAGTGTTTGTATATTTAATGTGTGGCCCAAGACAACTCTTCTTCTAGTATGGCCCAGAGATACCAAAAGGTTGGACGCCCCCTGCCAGCCCCTCTGCCTCCCCAGAAGTCAGTGGGGTGGCGGTGGCCTCTAATCATACTGTTGGTTCCTCTGGCGACTGGTCCCCACCCGGAAGCTGTCTAGGGGCCCACGAAGAATCACCTCATTAGCATAAACTCAGGTATGGTTGAAAGGGGTAGTTAAGAATTACCAGAGATGCTCTGGAGTTCTGTGCCAGGAACAAAGATCAAAATATATATCATCATATCACAACATCAGAGGCTTGTTTTGAGGTCCCAAACAGGTTTCTTCACCTTCCTCATCACCTATGAAAGCAAGTAGGGATGGGAGGAGGAAACAGGTTTTTCTGAAAGTCCTTGAGTTTTTCAAATAGCCCTCCCCCGTTGTGATTCATTTTGGGAAGTACGTCTCTATTACCAGTGAGAATACTCCACCCTCGGGTATATTGGAAGGAGGGGAAAAAGCTTGTGGACCATTAGGCAGGTGATTTATGATGGTTTCTCCCTGTGCTCTAAGAGAAAAGGCACCCAAGGTCCTGAAAGCATCCAAGTGTTGTTTTGTTTTGGTTTATTGAGTCATTTAATGATAAACTGTCTTCCTTTTCTTTCTATCTTGGTTTTTAGCTGCTTGTGCAAATCAGCGTCCTGACCTCTTTGGTTGTGTTATTGCCCAAGTCGGAGTAATGGACATGCTGAAGTTCCATAAATACACCATCGGCCACGCCTGGACCACCGATTATGGGTGCTCGGACAGTGAGCACCACTTTAAATGGCTCATCAAGTAAGATTTTAGTTCATATTGATGTGTATGTTGCTGACGATTTGGTATCCTTTTGACTGATTGTTCGGAATTATGGTGTTTGACTCCTTGTTCTTCCCCATGTCTCTTATTTGCATATAATTTACGCTAAACTAGGAGAAGTGATGGGAATACCTGTCTGTCTGTCTTGTTTTGAACTTGTCTTTAACAAACACAAACTACAGAGATGTGAAAGAATTCTAAATGTGCACCTCCTCCCTCAGATTCCTGTCCCCTTGGTCTCTTAAACACTAATCTTAGGTACTGCTGTGAAGGGACTTTGCAGGTTAAATTACGGTTACTGATCATCTGACATTGAAATAAGGAAAGCATCCTGGATTATCCACGTGGGCCCGATCTGTGATGACGTAACCCATAAAGGGAGAGCACTTTCTCTGGCTGGAGTCAGGGGTGCTGTAGAAAGGAAGGTCACAGAGACGGGGAGCATGAGAACTTGACCCTCCAATGCTGGCTTTGAACATGAAAGAAGGGGCCTCTAGGACCTGAGAACAACAGCCATCAAAGAAATGGGGACCTTAGTCCCATAGCCTCATGGAGCTGGATTCTGCCAACAACTTAAATGAGTCCAGAAATAGATTTTTTTCCCCAGAAATTCCTGGTAAGAGCCCCGTCAGCTGACACCTTGATTTCAGTCTGGAGAAATCTAGAGCAGAGAACCCTGCTGAGCCAGCCCAGACTTGAGTCACAGAACTGTGACATAAGAGATCAGGGTTTACTGGGATTCAGGGAACAGGACAGCCCAGATGCCTGCTCTTCAGGGGCTCACAATCCTCTTTTTTTTGGTGAAGCAGCTACCACAGCTCTGGCAGGCTTAATACCCGTGTCGTTAGGAGAGCCATCAGGAGTGAGGCTTAATGCACTGTGCCGGTGGAAGTGTGGACTTGGAGAAAGCCCCTGTTTCAGGGCAGTGGACACAAGGAGATGCCACGAGGGCAAAGAGGTTGGTTTTGATGATGGGGCCTCAATAAACCCAGAACCCTTACAGCTTCTTCCCTGCCCTAGCGGGGAGGAATACACAGATCATTTATGTCCAGAATTCTCGTTCCAAAGGTCCTCCAGTCATATGCCAGCCTCTCATTGGTTAGCACCACCTCTCAGGAGGATGATACGGAGGTGGAGCTGCCCGCACCTGCAGATTCCCTTTGGGAGAAATTAAGGCAATGGGGAAAAAATGAAGAAGAAGCAAGAAGAGGGCCCAGAATGTTGAAATGAGAATGAAGCAAGCTCAAGAGTATGATACAGCTTTTCAAACTTGGAATTTGCCCGGTGATTAAAGAATTTTGGGCTACTTTGGATTGTCATCCACTTACCATATATACCTAATTCTATGGAAGAGCACAGGATATGTGTTTGTGTTAGGAAAGGCCCGCTGGAAAAAAGGAGAATTGGCCAAGAAAGAAATTGATGTGAGCCCTGACTGGTGTGGCTCAGTGGGTTGGTCGTCATCCTACGAACCAAAAGTTCGCCCTTTCGATTTCCTGTCATGGGCAGGTCCCAGTTGGGGGAATGTGAGAGGCAACTGACTGATCGATGTTTCTCTCACACATTGGTGTTTTTCTTTCTCTCCTTCTCCTTCCCTTCACCTCTCTCTAAAAAGAAAGAAAATCTTTTTTAAAAAAAGAAATTGATGTGATTTCTGTTCCTAGCAAACGTGTCCTCTTCATACGTAAGCCCAAGCTAAAAGTGGACGTAAAAGTATCTGGAGAGCCAGGCATTCTACTCTGACTTTGCATTTGATGAAACAGTTTCAAGTGAAGTCGTCTGTCAGCTCGCAGCAAGGCCACTGGTACACACAGTTTTCCAGGGCAGAAAAGCAACCTGTCTTGCATAGCCAGACAGGAAGGGGCAGGACACATACTATGGGCAGAGTCCTCTCTGGGAAAGCCCGGAATGCATCTTAAGGCACCTTTGAGATGGCCTGCCAAGACACCTTCCTCCTGAAGAATCAGCGCTTGCCGCCAGAACCTGGGTCTGAAGCCTGTGCACCATTATTTGAGGTCTGGAATGAGAAGCTGTGTGACCTGCACGACAAGGCCAGGTTGCATGTCTGGAGGACGGGGAGCAGCAGGTGCAGGTGCTGGGGCTGCAGGAGCACGTGGTTAACTGTGCTGGCAATGTCATCAAGATGATCAACATAGGCAGTGCCTGCAGGACCTCTGGGCAGACATTTGCCACCTCCAACTCTTCCCGTTCCCACGCCTGCTTCCAGGTTCTTCTTCAAAGGGAGAGAGCATGGCAAGTTCTCTTTGGTGGATCTGGCAAGGAGTGAACAAGGTGCAGACACTTCCAGTGCTGACCAGCAGACCCGCATGGAAGGCACAGAAATGAACAAAAGTCCCCTGGCTTTGAAGGAGTGCATCAGGACCCTGGGACAGAACAAGGCTCACACCCTGTTCCGTGAGCGCAAGCTGACACAGGTGCTACGGGACTGCTTTATCGGGGAGAACTCAGGACCTGCCGGATTGCCCCGATCTCACCAGGCATAAGCGCCTGTGAATGTACTTTAAATACACTCAGATAGACAGCGTCATGGAGCTGAACCCCCACGGTGGACCCAGTGGGGAGCAGCCAACTCAGATGGAAGCAGAAGAGACAGAAGCCGGCTCTCACAGGTCCCTGATCACAGGCAGTTTACCTAAGGAAGAAGAGGAACTGCCTGCCCTGACACCCTGCTTTCATGAAGCCACGACTGAGATCCGGGAGCTGGAGGAGAGGGCCGTGGAGGAACTCACAGAGATCATACAACAAGGGCCAGGCGGTGCTGAGCTCTCCTAGATGACCGCGCAGCCAGACTCCGACCTGGAGGGCTGGGTGCACAAGGCGGAGCCCACCCTGGCCCAGCAGCCCAGGCACTTCTCCGCCCTGCGAGATGTCATCACGGCCTTGCACCGGGCTATGCGGCTGGAAGAACAGGCCAGCAAACAAAGCAGCAGCAAGAAGCTGCCCCAGTGATGACTGCAAGGAAAGATGTTTGGTTTCACACTTAAAAAAGAAATCAGTGTTTAAAAAGCTACTAAATTTGTGGTACATCAATCAAAACCACTTTTTAAAAAGATGTCATTATACCTTATATTGATATATATAGAATTTCCTTTTTTTAATTAAGAAATATGAAAATGAAGAGAAATATATGCAAGTACAGTTAAAAATTTAGTTTGTGCTCTTAGCTAACTACATATATTTGAAACCACATGTTGCATTACGGAAATATTGGACAGCTTCCCTCTTTCATATCCCTCCACCACTTTGGCAATACTAAGAAAAGAGCAGGTATTTAGATTCTGAAGACGGCAAGCTCCATCCTTTTTTGGCTCTTCAGTCCCCACATGTAGTGGCTGGGAGATTATGAGCTGGATTTAGGAATTGCCCTTGGAATAACGCAGGAAGCCTGTGTCACGGTCTTTTCAGTCAGTTTAAAATTATCAAGTTTTTCTTTCATTTTGTATGATTTTTATGGCTAGCTCTCTCCAATTAGAAATTTGGCTAAAATGATTGAATTTTTAGAATTGGATATTTTTAAACTTCTAAATTCAGTTCTTTAGCGGGAAGGAAGGGGACTTGACTTTGTAAAGTTACTACTTTTAAGTGCACAAGTAGCCTCATATTCAGCTTTTACATATTAGTAAAAGCTGAATATCTGACAAAGCCATAGTTCAAATTAACTTAAGGAAAATACTCATTTAGGGGGGATAAGTCCCATCAAACTCAACTGAAAATACTGAGTTAATTGATATCAAAAGCAGTAAAATATTTGGTGGAACCTGATACTTCTAAGATTAATTTGAAAGCAAAAAAGAAAGTTCTCGCTATTTTTTCTCTTAAGATGTCTATGACATACGGGGTAGGCAAAGGTAGGTTTATAGTTGTGAGTATAGGAAACATAGTTCATTCTTGCATTCTTATTTATTTATTATTGTTTTATTCGTATTACAGCTGTAAACCTGCTTTTGCCTACCCCTCTATACTCCCACTTTGGACTTCAGTTTTCCAGCCGAGCCCCCACCAGCATGCATTTCCTCTTACCTGCTGCTCCCAAATGAGTAGCGTTCAGCCCCATGAGCTAGAGCCAGAAGAGGTACAAGAAGCTACTCAAACCCTGCCCCCTGGAGTATGTCCCATGAAGCACCGTCTGGGATATTAATGGGAGCCCCCCACCCCCAAAAGAACTGCATAAATAAAGACCAACAGATTTTTTTTCCTATAGAACTTCTCAGAATCTTTCATGTATACATGTGGTATGCGGATCTTGGAAGCAGGGGTGGGGGGAGTATATTAACAGGCAGAGTTTTGCAAACTTGTTTCCCTATAGAACTGTTATCTGGAGGGCTGGGGCTAATCCCAAAACACTCTGAAATGAGGTCAGAAAACTAGCCCTTTACCACCCCATCTTACCCATTGGGACACTAAATCCCAGAATGTTTTGCCTTGACTTGGTTAACTGAGTAGGAATTCTAGCATTTTCAACTACCCTCCAAAATAAAACTTGACTAAAATAACTGATTATATTCATTCATGCTGCACCCTTTGAAAAACATGACACCCATATTGAATAAAATGTAGAGACAAATGTCCAGAGATTTCCCTCACTTAACTAGTATCAATCACTGCTTAATTCAACTGCTTTTATTCTAAAACCCTTTTTGCTAACATTACTGGCCATTTACCTTGTACTACAGAAGGTGCCTTCTGTGCTCCGTGAACTTGTTCACCATTGGCCAGAGGCAGTTGCCTTCTGCTGGAGCTGGGGGAGGCCAGCACCCGTCCCAGGGGTACAGACAGGGACGTAGGCCCAGAGAGGATCCACGGTCTTCCTAAGACTGCCAAGCGGAGCCTGGAAAAAGGTTTTATAGATATTAAAGGAGCAGAAAGCTGATTTCAAGTTCTTCAGCATAAGAAAGGCTTGCACCTATTATATCCACAATCCATGTTTTAAAAAGACAATCAGTCCACTTAGTAGTAGTGAAAAAATAAGTCTAAAGACTTTGAAAATACTCAACCCAAGACAGTACATGTGCAGATAGGTCGCATTATTTCAACAGCCCTGTGAGTTTCTTTTCTTACATAGTCCTTCAAAGTAGGGGCCAAATAAATGACAGAGCTCTTCCAGTTTCCAGTGGCTCTGGGCAGTTAAGGCCTAACAGACGGCGCAAGCGCATGTAGCGGTCACCCATGCCCTGGTAGCTGTAGTCCTTGTTGCTAGTGATGTTAGCCTGGCTAACCACAGAGGCTGCGGTGCTCCACAGCCCTCCTTGGTTTTCCTAGTGAAGAAACGACTCTGCCTTTGATATGTAGCATCATGAGCGTGCCTTCGCCTTTCAGATACTCGCCATTACATAACGTGAAGTTACCAGATGCAGACGACATCCAGTACCCATCCATGCTTCTCCTCACTGCTGACCACGATGACCGCGTGGTGCCGCTTCACTCCCTGAAGTTCATTGCCACCCTTCAGTACATCGTGGGCCGCAGCCGGAAGCAAACCAACCCCCTGCTTATCCACGTGGACACCAAGGCGGGACACGGGGCCGGGAAGCCCACGGCCAAAGTGATAGAAGAAGTCTCAGATATGTTTGCATTCATAGCACGGTGCCTGAACATTGACTGGATTCAGTGAATGGAATCGCCCACTCCCCCCGACAGCCACGGGAAACCTCAAGGGCTTTCACATCGTTAAAACCGAGAAACCGCCGGGCATAACACTTCCCCGCGTGGGCACTGCCCCTGCACGCGCAGGCTGCGGGCAGACAGGACTGCTGCAGGGGCAATTTTATCTTTCTTAGGCTTCTCCTTTTTAGCAAGCCCTTGGCCTTTTGGGTTTTGGTTGGTTTGTTTAAGGCATGTTTGGGTAAATAACTAAACGGCAGCCAACACATTGTGATTAGATTGCTGAATTAAGAGTCATAGTCAGACATACTTCATATTATAACATCTCAGTGAAATTTGCTTCTAGAATCATAACCAATATATCTCTAAAGAAATGTGAGAACTGTTCTCATGAAAGACTTCTTTGCAGCAACAATAAATGTTATTTAAGAATGGGAGGCTTTATTTCTGCTTCCTTTGTGTTGAGGGCAACTCCAGAAGTACGGTCATTCTGGACCATGTCACTTTTCCGTGGGAGCAAGCAGTTCGCCTTTCCACACAAATTCATTTCCAAACAGTGAAGCCATAGAACGTTAGCCCAGGAAATAAGTTGAGGGCATCGGTTCTGGCCCCTTTGTTTATGGGTGATGAAGCTACTAGAGGTGGTTCACTGTCTTACAAATTAGCTACTCAGCCAGCTCCTAATCTGGGGTTCTTTGCTTTGAGGCCTCTTTTGAAAAATCAGTGGGCCAGAAACTAAAGATTATGCACTTATTTGTCTACCAACATGGTCACAAAGTACAGCTGGAAGTTAGAGGACTAGTATGTAAAACCAAGAGAGCACATAAGTGGAACTATCCAAGTAGATACATTTACCCAAACTTATCTTACAATCAAATTTCAGCATTTCCCAAACTATACCCCCTTGCCCCTGCCATAGACCACTTTCTGGAAATAGAAAGTCATATTTTAAAAAAATGGGTTTGGACCCCTCACGACCACCCTAAATCCTTGAGAGGAGGATCTACTATTTCTCAAACTATTGTCTATAAAAAAATTTTAAGGCATTTGTTTTACCATCTTATGAAACACTTCCTTTGGGCATCAGTTTGGGAAAAGCTGGTATAATTTATGAGAAGAAAAGTTTCACCCTGGCTGATGTGGCTCAGTGGATTGAGTGCCAGCCTACAAACCAAAAGGTCGCTGGTTCGATTCCCAGTCAGGGCACATGCCTGGGTTGAGAGCCAGGTCCCCAGCTGGGGCGTGTGAGAGGCAACCAATCAATGTATCTCTCACACATCGATGTTTCTCTCCATTTCTCCCTCCCTACCTCCCTCCCCCCTCTCTAAAAATAAATAAATAAAATCTTTTAAAAAAAAGTTTCCTCTTTGTCTCGTTTCATCAGACATGATGGAAATAATTACTATCTATTTTTTATGAAGTATCTTAACCTTTAAAAAAAAAAAAGCTTAAAAGAATACTTCATCATTCCATTAACTTGTACTTTTCCAAATTATACATATTTGCGCTTTCCTTTTAGAGTTCTCTGCTTCTCAAATTGTGGTCTAAAATCAGACACACTTTTCTGTCAAGCATATCACTACCTACCAAGCACAGCTGAAAGGTAGCCACCTGGCTTGGTTTTTCTCTTCTAAAATCACTTTTTCTATTACCATTTGTTTAAGTAAGCACTGCATATAACACAGGTGTCATTGAACATACGATTGAGTATAAGCCCCCGGAGGAAAAGCTGTGCCACTTGCTAGTAGTGGGTGCAGACTGACATCACTATCTACCCAGAGCAGTGCTAACACTAGCTAAATACCGTGTAACTGCTGACCAGCGTGGCAGAACAAAATAAAATGCATTTGCATAGATATACCACAGGCAACCTTTTTTCTAAACCAGCTGAGTCCAGAGCATTTCTTCTTCTTTTTATTATTTTATTTAATTTATTGGAGTGATAAAATTATATAGGCCTCAGGTGTACGATTCTATAATACATCATCTGTATATTGTATCGTGTGTTCACCACCGCAAGAGTCCAGAGCATTTTTAAGTTTGCACAGAATCCAACTATACTTCCCACTGAAATCTCCTATATTAACAGCAGAAAGTAGAAATACAGTGTGTGGAGTCTCAGCTTCAGGAGATGTCAGTCTGGCCCCAGTTCAAACCCCAACTCTGCCATGTAGAAATTGATGATCATGAGAAATATAAAAAGTAATACACTTATGAGTGCCTAGCATATAATTGGATGCCAGTTGGTGTTCTCTTTCCTGAGCTACTTTTCATTTCTTCATTTTAGCTGGACAACAACCCAAAAACTGACTCCTTCCCAGATCTCAGCTGATTTAACCTATTCAATGCCATCTCCCTGTTATCCTGTGCTCTGTACCTCTGCTCTGTCGTATGTTGGTCTGTGGTGTTTTTTTTAAAAAGCTGCATACATTGCACTGGTGGCCCGACTGCCTCGTCATGGGGCCTTGCTGAAGATGCTACAGAGCATTTGACATTTCATTAAGATAAAGTCATATTTATGACATTTAATGTGGACATACCTGGAATATTGTAAAACATTGCAATTAGTCATGTTTCCTAATACACCCACAAAATCTTAGGCAGTTACAAATGGTGCTGCTAGTTTAAAAGTTTAAATTTCAGCTAGGAAAGTCTGTTACCAATCTCTCCGTATTTACCAAATAGTTTAACCAGCCTTGGGGAGTTCCCCAGGGCAGAGCACATAACCAATGCTCAGAAGGGCAGCAAAGACAGATGAGTTAAGGATAGGAGGGACAGCTGGGAGGGGGTCTGTAAAAAGCAAAGATAATTCTGCACTCCTGAAGCCGACAGTTCAGAGGGAGGAGACGGATGGTCAAGTATGTTGCTGAGGTCCCTGTGTCACCCTGCTCTAAGCACCGTGTGTAGATACGTTTGTCCTACAGCAGCCTTGTGAACCCTTACTAATATTTGGCAAAGGCCCGAGGCCCCCAGGCAGGAAGCGAGCAGGCAGGGCAGTAACCCTGGCAGCTGGGACCTGAAGACTGCACTTTGCCCACTAGTCTAGTTAACAAGATAGAGAAGAGGGTTCCACTTCCAGATGGTGACGTAGGAGGGTCCTGAACTCACCTCTACCGAAGAACACACAAATCTACAGCTACATGCAGAACAATGTCCTCCGAAAGAAACCCAGAAACTAGACAAGCAACTCCTATACCTCAGGCAAATGAGAAAACCCCATCGAAACAGAATAGGCTGAGACACATCTCTCCTCGCCCCCTACCCTGCCACAGTCACCCACAGTCAGGAGGGAACTCACAACTCAGAGCTTCTCCCTGAGAAATGAAGAGTCTGGGCCCCACATCTGACACCCTACCTTTCAAAACCTGCACCTGAGAGAAAAGCCCCCAAAACATCGAGCTTTAAAAGCTAGTGGAGCTTACATCCATGAGACACACAAGGCTGTAGCCAACTGAAAAAAGTTTTGATATTTTTTCTTTTGCAGTCTGCATACACTTTTAACTTGAAAGACAAAGAACTATAAGAATATAGAAAATACTAATAGTTTTTTAAAGATCTCTCTTAGCAACTTTCAAATACACACTACAGTATTATTAACTATAGTCACCATGCTTCACATTACATCCTCAGAACCTACTTACAACTGGAAATTTGTACATTTTGACCACCTTCACCCATTCGATTCACCCAAGAAACAGTTCTTAAAGGGCTCACATTGACGCACCTGGCTGCCCACCAGGGCCCAGCAGAGAGGCAGCCAACTGAAAAGCTTCTAGTCTTTCTGTGAAAGACGCCAGAAAGATACTTCCACTTCGGGGAGTGGCTTATCTTAAAGCCTTTGGCATGAGAAGCAAGCTTCTGATATTAACACCCATCTAGAGGCCTGCTGAAGCGCTCCCCGAAGGCCACAGAGGCCAGAGGGAGCCGTGCTTGCACTCCCTGCTTTGCTCCAAGTTGAGGGTGGGTCCCAGAAAGGAACCCGTGAGCATGTCTGGTGCTCCAGCAGTTGTGGCTGTGCCAGATCCCTTGGTAGCATGGGTCTGGTGACTAGCAGAGCCTGTGTTGACAGGGCTTCTCTTCCTGTGTTCATTCCAGCAAACAAACAGTTCTTAACTGGCTCTTGCCCCAGGGCTCAGTACCGAGGAAGCAGAGAGAAATGCCCTTCTCCGCGTCTTCCCCTGAAAGAGGAATATTTACATGCTTCAAGCGCTGCAGCCTGAGGGTCTGCTT
Organism: Mormoops blainvillei; assembly: GCA_004026545.1. Taxonomy (NCBI): domain Eukaryota; kingdom Metazoa; phylum Chordata; class Mammalia; order Chiroptera; family Mormoopidae; genus Mormoops; species Mormoops blainvillei. The sequence continues at coordinate 12,275 of PVJD01001158.1, forward strand.
TTCAATCAGCTTGCATTTAGCTGCTAACTAAGACCCTCTCCTCTGGGACTCTGCAGATCTGGGTACACCCAACTACTGGGAGCCACTAAGAATAAAGTAGGCTGCTTGAGCAATCACAAAGGACTGACGGACATCCTGGACATAGGGCAGGGCTGAACAGTAAGGTTCATCTCCTGTAGGAGGCCACTGCTTCAAGACTAAGGTGGATGTTTTACTTAATGTATAGAAACCAACCCAGAGAGTCAAAAAACAAATGAAGAAGCAGAAACCCAGAGAGTCAAGCAGAAAAACAAGCTAAAACCCCAGGAAAAAGCCCTTAATAAAATGGAGGTAAGTGGTTTACCTAATAAAGAGTTCAGAGTATTGCACTGGATTGGCCAAAAAAGTCCATTTAGTTTTTTCCATAAAATAAAAGACACATTTTTCTTTTTTTTTTTAAATATATAATCTTTATTATATTTTTTCCATTGCCATTTAGTCCCCTTATATCCCCCTCCCCCCAGCAATCACCACACCGTTGTCCATGTCAATGAGTCCTTTTAAATCTTTTTTTGCTCAATCCTTCCACCCCCTAAGCTCCCCTGCTCCACTAGCTGTCATCTGCTCTTCATCTATGAGTCTGTTTTTCTTGTTCAGTTTGTTCATTAGACTCCACATATGAGTGAAATCATGTGGTGTTTGCCTTTCTCTGACTGGCTTATTTCACTTAGCATAATGTTCTCCAGGTCCATCCATGCTGTCGCAAAGGGGAAACTTTTCTTCTTTTTTATGGTTGAGTAGAATTCCACTGTGTAAATGTGCCATAGTTGTTTTATCCACTCATCTACTGATGGACATTTGAGCTGCTTCCACATCTTGGCAATAATAAATAATGACACAATGAACATAGGGGTGATTATGTTCTTTCAAATTAGTGTTTTGGGTTCCTTAAGATATATTCCCAGAAGTGGGATTGCTGAGTCAAAAGGCAGATCCATTTTTAATTTTTTGAGATGTCTCCATATGGCCTTCCACAGTGGCTGCACCAGTCTGCATTCCTACGAACAGTGAATGAGGGTTCCCCTTTCTCCACATCCTTGCCAGCACTTACTGTTTGTTGATTTATTGATGATAGCCCTTCTGACAGGTGTGAGATGGTATCTCATTGTGGTTTTAATTTCCATTTCTCTGATGTTTAGTGACAGTGAGCATATTTTCATATGTCCATTGGCCATCTGTTTGCCCTCTTTGGAGAAGTGTCTATTCAGTTCCTCTGTCCATTTTTTAATAGGGTTTTTTTGGGAGAGGGTGTTGAGTTTTATAAGTACTTTATAAATTTTGAATAATAACCCCTTATCAGATGTATCAGCAAATATGTTCTCCCATTTTGTGGGTTATCTTTTTATTTTGTTGATGATTTCCTTTTCTGTGCAAAAACTTTTTAGTTTGATATAGTCTCATTTGTTTATTTGTTCTTTTATTTCCCTTGCCTAGGAAAATATATCCAATAAAACATTGCTATGAGCAATGTCTGAGATTTTGCTGCCTATATTTTCTTCTATGATGTTTATGGTTTTGGGTCTAACATTTGCATCTTTGATCCATTTTTAATCTATTCTTCTATGTGGTGTATAAAGGTGATCTAGTTTCATTCTTCTGTTCATACCTGCCCAATTTACCCAACACCATTTATTGAATAAACTACCATTAGCCCATTGTATGTGCTTGCTCCCTCTGTCAAATATTAATTGACTGTAGCCCTGGCTGGTGTGGCTCAGTGGATTGAATGCCAGCCTGCAAACCAAAGGGTCACCAGTTCGATTCCCAGTCAGGGTACATGCCTGGGTTGCAGGCCAGGTCCTGGGATAAGGGGTGTGTGAGAGGCAACTACACATTGATGCTTCTCTCCCCCACTTTTTCCCTCTCTTCCCGTCTGTCTAAAAATAAATAAAATATTTTGAAAAACATTAATTGACTATAAAAGTATGGGTTTATTTCTGGGCTTTCTATTCTGTTCCATTGATCTATGTGTCTGTTTTCATGCCACTACCATGCTGTTTTAATTACCATGGCCTTATAGAATAGTTTAATATTAGGTAGTGTGAGTCCTCCAACTTTGTTCTTTTTCAGGATTGCTGTTGCTATATAGGGCATTTTGCGGTGCCATATAAGTTTTTGAAATATTTTTTCTACTTCTGTGAAATACATCATTAGAATCTTGATAGGAATTGAATTGAATCTATAGGTTGCTAGGGTAGTATGGACATATTAATGATGTTAATTCTTCCTATCCATGAACATGGTATGTGTTTCCACTTATTTGTATCTTCTTCAGTTTCTCTCTTCACTGTCTTTTAATTTCCCAAGTACAGGTCTTTTACATCCTTGGTTAGGTTTATTCCTAGATATTTTATTCTTTTTTAAGCAATTGTGAACGGAATTGTTTTAATTTCCCTTTCTGGAAGTTCATTATTGGCATATAAAAATGCAACTGATTTCTGCATATTAATTTTGTATCCTGCTACTTTTCTGAATTCATTTATCAGCTCTAGGAGTATCTTGGTGGAATCATTGGGGTTCTCTATGTACAGGTATAATATCATGTCATCTGCAAATAAAGGCAGTTTTACATCTTCCTTTAAAATTGGTATGCCTTTTATTTCTTCTTCTCTGATTGCTGCGGATAGGATTCCAGTATCATGTTGAATAAGAGAGGTAAAAGCAGACATCCCTATCTTGTTCCCAATCTTAAGGGGAATGCTTGTAGTTTCTGCCCATTAAGCATGATGCTGACAGTGGGTTTGTCATATATGGCCTTTATTATGTTTAGGAATGTTCCCTCTGTTACCACTTTGCTGAGAGTTTTTATCATAAATGGGTGCTGGATTTTATCAAAAGCTGTTTCTGCATCTATTGATATAATCATGTGGTTTTTATCCTTCATTTTATGTGGTGAATTACATTTATTGATTTGTGAATGTCATACCAACTTTGCATCCCCAGAATAAATTCCACTTGATCATTGTAGATGATCTTTTTGATGCATTGCTATATTCAGTTTGCTAATATTTTGTTGAGGGTTTTAGCATCTATGTTCGTCAGGGATATAGGCTTATAATTTTCTTTCTTTGTAGTGTCTTTATCTGGTTTTGGAATTAGGGTAATGCTGGCCTTGTAAAATGAGTTTGGGAGACTTAATCCTCTTGAACTTTATGAAATAATTTGAAAAGGAGAGGTGTTAGTTCTTCTTGGAATGTTTGGAAAAATTCACCTGTGAAGCTATCTGGTCCAGGTTTTTGTTTGTTGGGAGCTTTTTGACTACTGCCTCAATTTCATTAGGTGTAATCTGTCTATTAAGATTATCTGATTCTTCCTGATTTACTTTTGGAAGATTGTATGTTTCCAGGAATTTATCCATTCAGTCCAGGATGTTCAGTGTGTTGGCATATAATTGTTCATAATATTTTCTTACAACCCTTTGTATTTCTATGGTGTCAGTTGTCATTTCTCCTCTTTTATCTCTGTTTTTATTTATTTGGGTCCTTTCTCTTCTTTTATTGATGAGTCTGGATAATGGTTTGTCAATCTTGTTTATCTTTGAAAAGAACCAGCTCTTGGATTCATTGATTTTTTTGTATCTTTTCTTAGACTCTATTTCATTTATTTCTGCTCTGATCTAAATTATTCCCTTCTGCTCACATTGGGCTTTGTTGTTCCTTTTCAAGTTCCTTTAAGTATAAAGCTACATTGTTTATTTGAGCTTTTTCTTGTGTTTGAGATAGGCCTGTAATGCTATGAATTTCCCTCTGAAGGTTGCCTTCCCAGTGTCCCACAGATTTTGGATTGCTGTGTTCTCATTTTCATTTGTTTCAAGGTATCATTTGATTTCCTCCCTGATCTCATTGTTGACCTGTTCATTGTTTAATAACATGTTATTTAGCTTCCATGTCTTTGCATGCTTTTCAGTGCTCTTCTTGTGGTTGATTTCAGGTTTCATAGCACTGTGGTCAGAAAAGATGCTTGATATGATTTCAGTCTTCTTAAACTTATTGAGACTTGTTTTCTGCCCTAACACATAGTCTATCCTAGAAAATGTTCCATGTGCACTTCAAAAGTATGTATATTCTGCTGCTCTGGGATGAAATATTCTGAAGATGTCAATTAAATTCATCTGATCTAGTGTGTTGTTTAAGGCCGCTGCCTCCTTGTTGATTTTCTGCCTGGAAGATCTATCCATTAAAGTCAGTGGGGTGGTAAAATCCCCAACTATGATGTATTTCTGTCCATCTCTCCTTTTATGTCCATCAAGATTTGCTTTACATATTTAGGTGCTCCTATGTTGGGTGCATAAATGTTTAGTAGGGTTATAACCTCGTTAGACTGTTCTCTTTATCATTATGTAGTGTCCTTCTTTGTTTCTTACTATATAGTCTTGATTTTAAAGTCTGTTTTGTCAGATATAAGTACTGCTACCCCAGCTTTTTTTTCTTTTCCACTTGCATGAAATATCTTTTTCCAACCCTTTACTTTTAGTCTGTGTGTATCTTTCGGTCTGAGAAGGGTCACTTGGAGGCAGCATATACATGGGTCTTGTTTTGTTGTCCATTCAGCTACCCTCTGTCTTTTGGTGGATCATTTAAGCCATTTACATTTAAGGTGATTATTGATAGATACTTATGTATTTTATTGTTAGACTGTTTTCCTCTGTTTTTTTTTCTTTCCCCTTTTTTGTCTTCTTCTTAAAGCAAGTCGTTTAACATTTGTGGCAGTACTGGTTTGGTGTTAACAAACTCTTTTAGCTTTTTCTTGTCTGGGAAGCTCCTTATTTCTTCTTTGATTTTAAATGATAGCCTTACTGGGTAAAGTGTCATTGGTTGTAGGTCATTGCTTTTTATCACCCTCAATATTTTACACCACTCCCTCCTGGCCTGAAACGTTTCTGTAAAGCAATCAGATGACAGTCTAATAGGTGCTCCCCTGTAGGTAACTACCATATTTTGCCATGTATAATAAGTGTTTTTTTGCCCAAGTTATTGAGGGAAAAACAAGGATGCACATTATACATGAGTATAATTATTACATACCATGGGTATAATAATCCCGTGTATAATGCACACAAAAATGTGGGTGTGCATTATACATGAGAGCGCATTATACACAGCAATATATGGTACCTACTTTTCTCTTGAGATTGTTAGGATTTCCTCCTTGTCTTTAAGCCTTGTCATTTTAATTATGATGTGTCTAGGTGTAGGCCTCTTTGTGTCCAACTTGTTTGGGATTCTCTGAGTTTGTGCGACTTTTCTCTTCACCAGATTAGGAAAATTTTCCATTATTATTTCTTCAAATAGGTTCTTGATCCCTTGCTCACTCTCTTCTCCTTCTGGTATTCCCATGATGCAGGTGTTGTTATACTTCATAATGTCCAAGATGTTTCTTAACCTCTTCTCATTTTTTTAAATTCTTTTTTCTTTTTGCTGCTCTGCCTGATTGATTTTTTCTACCTTGTTTTTCAAAACACTGAGTCGATCCTCTGCTTCATCTAACCTACTGTTTATTCTTTCCAGTGTATTGTTTATCTCAGATATTGCATTCTTTATTTCCAACTGATCCTTTTTTATGGTTTCTATGTCTTTTTTCATGCTGTTGAGTAGCCTTATAATCATTACTCTAAACTTTCTATCTGACACATTGCTTACTTCCATTTCATCTATTTCTTCCGGAAAATTCTCTTGTTTTAATTTGGGGTCTATTTCTTTACATTTGGCTACTTCTTTGTATTTTCCACCTTAGAGTTTAATCAACCATCAACCCGATCAGATGTTAATATAATCAGCCTGTAATTAGTAGTCAGGCTTAAGCACCGGAGGTGCGGCAGAGTAATTCCTGTTGGCAGGGCTATTGCTTCCCCTCAGGATGATGCCATTCAGAGAAGAGCGCTCTGCCTAAGAAAGATGGCTTCTATAGTATGGGGATGACTCAATACATGGATCCTTGTGGCTGTTCCCTCAGTTTTCTCCTCAGAGCCACCAACTCCAGACACCTCAAGCGTCTGTAGTCCAGTTTGCCCTCCTTTTGTCAGCACCCAGGGTAAGTGGCAGCAAATGAAATTTTGTGCTTTGGCCCTTTAAAAGGCTCTCTGCATTCTCCAACAGTCTTTCCCTGGGTGACAGAACCCCTGCTGCTTTTCACAGCTGATGTTATCTGGGTTCCTTTCTCAGCTCTGGTGCTCTATGCTGGGGAGACCAGCTTGGGGTTTAGACTCCACACTTCTCAAGGGGGAACCCCTCGGCCACTGAAATGTCCCTCCAGCACTTCAGCTGCCACCCGTGGAAGCCCAGCCTGCCTTCTTGTGTCTCCTCCACACTCCCTACCAGTCACGTTGTAGTGAGGTGGTTTCTTCTGTCTGTCCTTGGTCATAAAGCTTCTCTCCAGCTAGTGTGCAGTTGGTTAGTCAGGATGATTTCTCTCCAATTTAGTTGTAATTCCAGATTGGTTCTGGGAGGTTCTAGTGCAGCTTTCACTTACTCCTCCACCATCTTGGATCCAAAAGACACATTTTTCATTTTCATTAACAACTTTATTGATTTGAAAACTTTGAGCATATCATCTGTCTCCTGCGATTGGAGGCCAGGAGGGCTGCTATACATCTTCCAGTGCATAAGACAGCCCCACAGCAAAGAACTATTTGGCCAAAGTGTCAATTAATAGTACCAAGAAATTTCTCAAACTACTTTTGGTTCGTTCAGTCACATCACCTTCTCCATACATTTTTACAATTTTTTTTATTTCAGTTGCATTTTTACCTTTCTTGAAATAAAAAAGCATAATATGCCTGAAAATGTTGCATATATTCTTCCATTTTCAATATTAAAATGACTGCACAAAAATTCACCAATTTTGATAATTTTTTAAAAATGCATGCTGATGTGACAGCTGTCACAATACAATCTAACAAAATTGTTTCAAATGAAGTTAAAGACAAATAAGCACTACTAGTGCCATCATACAGAAAAGACAAACAAACGAAATGAACTCTTCAGCCAACCCAGTATATATAGGGAGAAAGCAACTCTCTGAGAATGACCTAAACACCTGCAGAAGAGATTCTCTACAGTGGAGGATATAAAGAAAAACCCACATTGGAGAGGGTATGAGGGGCAGCGGTACAGCATCCAGTGACCTGGGAAGATATCACCACTTCAGTAGCCCCTCCCCTACAAAGAGCAAGACCCCCGAGACCCACGTCAGGCTCCCCAACCCAGGATCCTGCATGTGGCAGAGGAGCCACCCAATACCTGGTTGTGAGAACCAGCAAGGCTTATATCCCAGAGGGCTGAGGGCTGTGGGAAACCGAGAATCCTTGCTTAAAGGCCCATGCACAAATTCACTCACCCTGAGTCATAGCATAGACAGTTTAAAAGGTGCCCATGTCATACGTGAAGGAGATATAGTGACTGATTTTAAGATACACGCCAGAGGGATTTGTTGGGGCTCTCTCAGGGGACACAGACAGCAACGAGCATTGTTCTTTCTTTGCTTTGTTTGCCCTCCTGCCACTGAGCCAGCACCTGGTGACCACCAGGTCTGACGCTCTCCATCAACCTGTTGTTGGCCCCACCTGGCATTTTCCTGAGGACTCGCCCAACCCAACCATCCTCCAAAAGCAGCACATCCCTCGCACCCAGCAAGCAGCAGCAGCAGGCCTCCGAAGCAGTACCCTGTCCTCCAGCACCCAGCAACCCTCCCAAGTGGTGCCCCCACCCCCAGCACCTGGTGGATGGCATTAAAGCCACCCCAAAGCGGGTTGAGGGACCAGCCCCTGCACACCAACACACAACAGTAGAGGCCAGGCCTCACAGCCACTCACCCTGGAGGCCTGCCCCACATACCAGCATGCCAGGAGCAGTCACAGCCAAACCCACTCAGCCAGCAACTCTGGGGCTCTGCCCCACACACCAGCATGCCTGCAGCCATCACAAATGGGCCTCAGGGCCAGGGGCCAGCTGGGCCCACCAGTGCAGCCACCGTAGCTGGAGCTGGGCCTCACAGTGGGCCAGGGGTCAGCTCCATCCTACAGAGCACCCACAACAGTCATGGCCCAACCACAACAGCGGGGTGCATGCAGCCCACACAGAAGACACCCCTAAAATACCTGTCCCGGGTTACCAGAGGGAATTGTGTTATTCAGCCCCACAGGACATCTACAGGCCACTCGTAATACTATGAGATGTATCCGATCAACCTAATACAGAGAAACAAACACAGAGTCTTAGGCAAAATGAGGAGACAGAGGAATATGTTCCAAATAAAAGGATAAGACAAAACCCCAGAAACAACTAAATGAAACCTAGGTAAGCAATCTACCACATGAAAAATTCAAAGTAACAGTCGTAAGCATGCTAACCAAACTCAGGAGAAGCATGGATGAACACAGTGAGAACATCTACAGAGAGAGAGAATATATTTTTTAAAAACTCATCAGAGCTGAAGAATACAATAAATGAAATGAAAAAATATATACTTGTATATGAGAGGAAATCAACAGCAGATTAGATGATGTAAAAGAACAGATTAGCAACATGGAAGGGAAGATAATGGAAATCACCCTATCAGAACGGCAAAAAGAAAAAAAAATTAATGACAGTTTAAGGGACCTCTCAGACAACTTCAAGTATACTAACATTCACATTATAGGTGTCCCAGTAGGAGAAGTGGGAGAGAAAGGGACAGAAAGCCTATTTGAAGAAATAATGACTACAAAGTTCCATAACCTGGCAAAGGAAACAGACATCTAAGTCCAGGAAGCACAAAGATACCCAAACAAGATGAACCCAAAGAGATTCACACCAATACACATCATAACATCAAAAGTTAAAACAAAGAGAGAATCTTAAAAGTAGCAAGAGAAAACAACTAGTAATATACTAGAGAACTTCCGCAAAACTATTAGCTGAATTTTCAGCAGAACTTTGCAGGCCAGAAGAAAGTAGCTTGATATATTCAAAGTAATGAAAGGAGGAAATCTGCAACCAGGAGTACTCTATCTAGCATGGGTATCATTCCGAATTGAAGGAGAGATAAAGTTTCCCAGACAAGCAAAGGCTAAAAGAGTTCACCACAACTTTAATGCATTACAATAGATGCTGAAGTGGTGTCCTTAAGTGCAAAAGAGTAAGTCCAAAACTAGGAATAAGAAAATATGTGAAGGATAAATCTCACTGGTAAAGGCAAGCATATAGTAAGGGCAGTTTATCAACCACTTATAAAACTAGTGTGAAGGTTAAAAGAAAAAGTCATAAAATCACCTATATCCACAATAATAAGGTACACATACACCAAAAAAGATTTAAAATATGACATCAAAAATATAAAACATGGAGGAGGTGGAGTAAAAATATGGTACTTTTAGAATGCATTTAAACTTAAGCGACCATTACCTTAAAATAAACTGCCATATGCATAGGAAGTTATATATGAATCTCAAGGTAACCACAAGCCAAAAACCTGTAATAGATACACAGAAAATAAAAAGAAAGGAAATCAAACATAACACTAAAAAAGTAACCAAACCCCAAGGGAAGAGAATATGAGTAAAAGAAGGGAACAGAGAAGAACTCCAAAACCGCCAGAAAACGATTAACAGAATGGCAAGAAGTGCATACCTGTCAATAATTACTTTAAATGTAAATGCACTGAATGTTCCATTTGAAAGACATAGGGTGGCTGAATACATTAAAAAAAAAACAAGACCTTACTATAATGCTGCCTACAAAAGACTCACTACAGATCTAAAGAAACACAGAGACTAAAAGTGAAGATATGGGAAAGAAAATATTTCATACAAATGGAAGTTAAACAAATCTGGGGTAGCAATACTTATATTAGACTAAATAAACTTTAAAACAAAAACTGACCAGAGACACAGAAGGACATTATGTAATAATAGAGAAATCAATCTAACAAGATGGTGTAACACATGTAAATATCTACATACCCAATATAGGACCAGCTAAATACATAAAGCAAATATTAACAGACATACAGGGAGAGATTGACAGTTATCCACTAATAGTTAGGGACTTTAACACCCACTTACATTAATGAAAAGATCATCCAAATTGTCAACGAGGAAACATGGGCCTAAAGACCACCTGTTCTACTGTGTCACTTAATGGATATTTGCAGAATGTTCCAATGAAAAATGGCAGAATACACATTCTTTTCAAATGTACATGGAACATTCTTTAGACTAGATCACATGTTAGACCACAAAACAAGTTGCAATAAATTTAATAAGAAGATTGAAATCATATCACACATCCTTTCTGACCACAAATATATGAAACTAGAAATCAACTACAAAAAGAAAACTGGAAAAAAACAAACACATGGGGACTGAACAACATGCTACTAAACACTGAATGGGTTAATGAAGAGCCAAAGAGAAAATAAAAATATCTTGAGATAAAATAAAGATGGAAACACAATGTTCCAAAATCTATGAAACACAGCAAAAGCAGTTTTAAGAGAGGCCACGGTCATACGGGCCTACCTCAAGAAACAAGAAAAGTCTCAAATAAACCATCTAAACTGACATTTAAAGTACTGCAAAAGGAACAATGAACAATGCCCAAAGTGAGTAGAAGGAGGGATATAAAGATCAGTGTGAAAATAAATGAAATCGAGACTAAAACAAACAGAAAAGATCAATAAAACTTAAGAGATGGTTCTTTGAAAAGATAAACAAAACTGTTAAATCTGTAGCCACTCTTCAAAAACAAAAGTAGAACTCAAATAAAATCCAAAGTGAAAGAAAAGTAACAGCCAACACCACAGAAGTACAAAGCATCCTGACAGAATGCTACAATTATTGGGTCGGCAAAAAAGTCCGTATGGTGTTTTTTGTAAAATAAATGACATTTTTCATTTTCACCAATAAACTTATTAAGTTGAATATTTTGAGCATGTCGGCTATCTCCCACGTGGTAGCACATTGATTGTTCTCAATTAATGTCTCAATTTGATCACTATCGGCTTCAATTGGCCTACCTGACTGTGGAACATCATCCAGCGAGAAATCTCCAGCACGAAACTTCACAAACCACTTTTGACATGTTCGATCAGTCACAACACCTTCTCCATACATTGCACAAATTTTTTTTTGCATTTGAGTTGTGTTTTTTTACCTTTCTTGAAATAATAAAGCATAATGCAAAAATGTTGCATATTTTCTCCCATCTTCAATTTAAATGGCTACACAAAAATTCACCAATTTCGTAAGTTTTTAAAAATGCACGCTGATATGAGAGCTGTCACAATACAATCTAACAAAATTGTTTTGAATGAAGTTAAAGACAACTAAGTGCCACTAGAGTCAGCTTACAGAAAAATGGGAATGAACTTTTTGGCCAACCTAATATTTCAGTCAAAGAGGTGAGAGAAGGCCTCTTTAAGGAGGTAACATTTGAAAAACGATGTGAACATGGTGGGACAGAGTGGAGAAGGCGGGAGGCCCAGTGCAGGTGGGGCATTCGAGTGCTGAGTGGGAAGAGAAAAGGGCCAGACCCGAAAACCGTGTGGAAAGCTGGCTGTAGGAGGGCATGAGGAGAAGCAGGACTGTCTAAAGGCAGGTGGCCTTAGCACCTTTAAGGGGTTTGGGAGTCAGGGCAGCAGAAACCCACTGTCACAAAAGTAATTCTGATCTACCACCTCCAACTACCGTACTGCCTATGAATAAGCCTCAAAAATATCATGCTCAGTGAAAGAAGCCAGACACAGATGACCACATACTGTTTGGTTCCATTTATATGAAATGTTCAGAAAAAGCAAACCTGTAAAGACAGAACCTAGATAAGAGGTTGCCTGGAACTGGGAGTAGAGATGGGGCTGAACTAATTGGGAATCTGACTGGGGCGATAAAATGTCCTAAAACTGGATTACAGGAATGGCTGCCCACTGGCTAAATTTACAAGAAAGGAATTGCACATTTGATGTGGGTGAGTTTTATAGTATGTAAATTATTCCTTAATAAGTTGGCAAAATAAATTCTAGTAGTGAAAGAAAAAGAAAAAGGAGCAAATGAATCTCTGGATGGGTCTCACCCAGGAATAGCCACCTAGAGAATTGCAATGTCAAGTAGAAAAAGCAGGTGACAGAGCAATTGAGATTAAAGCTTCCCCCCAACCCCCTGCCACCACCCCCTTATCAGGTTCAGGCAAAGAAGAAGAGGACTATTTATTTTGAGCAGTAGTTCTTATGTCAAAGTTCACCTCTGGGGGCATAGCTCTCCCTCTACTGAGCCTGCTGCCGGACATCAGGCTGCTGATACCATGTCCCGTGAGTAACGCCCTGAACCCACTTCATAGGCTTCTCATGCGCCCAAGCCCAGGGCCCCCTGCTGCGGCCTCCTGCCTCCTCTGCAGGCAGGCTGCAGACACCAACGCAAGTGAGAAGGTTCCCTTTAAGGCTGTAACTGACTAAGAAAGCTTCGTTTTTCTCTACTGTTCAAGAGAAAATGTCTTGGTGGCCATTTGTGAGAGTTGCTAATGCCAGATAACTTTAGGAACTGTACACAAACTACCTTAATGGTAATAAGTGATTTAGACGTGAATTACATTTAACTGACAATGTAACTATTGCGCTGTACTCTTGTTCCAAATAATATTAAAGGCTTTGGCGAGAATCAAAAGCAAGAGGTTAACCTGAAAACAAGGTCAGCATCAAAATGTAACAACCCTTCATTCTGGGGGGAAATGAGGGACATTAACACAGATATCGCCACATTACTTTCCCCCAGGACATTCAGACATTGGCCCTGCAATTGGCCTTTTCCAGAACACTTGGCTCCCTGCCGTCTCGGTTCCCAGAAGTCAAACGTACCTGAGAGACTCCAGTAACAATGGCAACACCCCAGCTCTGCCACTGCTCTGGTCTTGCTTCTGAGAGTAAAATTCTCTCTAATTTAGCTAGGATGGTTGTTAAAAATGAACGTGTTTTGAGAGGGAAGATGACCGGAAGGGACTTCATCATTTGTTAACACCTGAACTTCCAAATTGATTTTGCTATTTCTTAGTGAATGGCAAGGCTGTGCCGGATAACATGGGTGAAGTGGATTTCAGGTTCACTTGGTGAGGGCCAGAGCAGGGAGGTGGGAAAGGGGTGATTCCAGGCGGGAAATTAGGGAACAAATACTGGAGGAGTTTGCCTACCTCTCAGCCTTGCTGTTACGAAGCTTACCCCCCAGCAATCCCACAAGGTCAAGAGCTTCAGCTGAGAGCAGTGATCAGGTGGTGAAAATCCAGAGGTTTTGCAGCCTGAATCAGCCCAAACAGGTGAAGAAGGAAGACACACAGGAACAAGAATTCACATAGGCCTTGGCCACCTTCCATCAGTCTTGTTTCAAGCACCAGTGCTTTTTATTTTTTTATCCCAGAAGCTTGTATTCCCTTTAGAAAAGTGTCTTTTACTAATATTTTAAAAATTGTTGCAAAAATAAATGTTGCCTGTAATTTTTTCACTTCGTACTTTAGATGTACATGAACGTGGCTAAAATAGTACAGAGAGAACGCATATGCCCTTCACCCAGCTTTCCCTAATTTGGCTTTTTCCATAATCATAGCATAATGATCAAAGCCTGGAAACTATCGCCAACATAGTACTATTAACTAACCTACGCAGCTTATTTACATTTAGCCAGTTTTCTCACTAAATGTCTTTTTCCCGCCCCAGGGCCCACATTGTATTCAGTCGTCCTGTCTCCCTCGTTCAAGACGGCACCTCCGTTTTTCCCTGCCTTTCAATGACCTGAACACCTTTGAAGAGGACTGGCCACTTATTTTATGGATTCTCCCTCGGTTTTAGTTTGTCTGATATTTTCTCATAACTAGAATGAAGTTACTCATTTTTGTCAAGAATACCCCCACTGTGATATTGTGCATAATATCAGCGGTATTATGGCATGCCTGTCTTATATTCCTGGTGACATTAATTTGGATCACTTAGTTGAGGCATCTTTCTGATTTTTCCCCTTCTGTAAAATTACCACTTTTCCCTCTCAAAGGTTACCTTATAATTTAGTGGTAGTTATACTTTGCCTAAATTAAAATACATATTTAAATCCTGTCTTTTAGAAAAGTACTTGAGGCAAATTACAATATAAGATGTACACAAGCAAGGTTCTTGGGCGTCCTCTCCCAGCGAATAGTCCTCACCTGTTCATCCTAAGCCTGGAAGGGGGCTTGCTATTATCTCTTTATTACCAGGTCCTACCAATTCCACCTTCTACATACTCCCTGGCTGTGTCCTCTTCTCCCCAGCCCCACCATGTTTCCTAATTTGTCTCCCTGACTCCAAGCCTTGCTCCTCTCAGCTTCTAACTGCTCGCTGACTGCGGAGTGAGCTTTGTAAAGCAAATAACGTAGGTGACCTCCCACTTGGAGCCTTGAGTGGCTTCCCACTACCCTTAGGCAGAGACAATCAATGCAGCAAAGTCGGGAATGGTCCCCTAGGATGAGCTGGTGATAAAACGATCCCCTGGGTAGCTGAACAAGTTCATCTCTCAGCTGCAAATCAGAATCAACTGGGGAGCTGGTTAAAAATGTAAATCCACAGGCTCCTCCCCACGGAGATTCTGACTCAGGGGAGAGCCTGGGATGTGCGCTGTAACAAGCTTCCCGGGTGATTCAGAAGGGCGTCAGCTGAGGAATCACTGATGAGACACACCAAAAAGAGAGTAGTTCTTAGGGCGAGCTATGAGGAAAATATTCTCTAGTTATCGAATTTCTGTAATGATGTTGCAGTCCTGTCATAATTATTAAACATACCTAAATTTATTGAAAATTATGTTAAATTAAAAAATCAGCTAAATGAGAAATCCTGGAGTATTCTAACTTCTGTTGGATTTGCACATATTACAAAAATGTTGTCATTTTTCTTGAGAAAGGTGGTTGCTTTATTTCCTGAGATTCATTAAATTTAACTCCCTAGTGGTATGGATATAATCCTTTTGGAATCAGGATATGCAGTCTTATTATCCTGTTTCAAACATCCCAACCACTGCAGTGTCCAGCAAAGCCACTTCCCAAGCTCTGGTCCCCAAGCTCTGGGCCACCCAGGGTGGGCAGAGTACCTGGCTTGGGAGCACAGGAAACTCTCCACGTAGTGTTTGCACCCAAGGCCTAAAAGACAAACCTGGCCGGCCCCAGGCCTAAATATGTCTTTTCAGTCATTGCTGACATTTTCAAACTTGAATAAAAAATTAAGCAATTTCAAAAACACAAGCAAGCAATTATTTGTCAAGTTTATTATACTTTTAGAGGGGACAAGACATTTTAAAACCCCTACATCCGACTTCTTTAAGCCTCAGCATAATTCCCAACGGTAACTCTTAGCCTAGTATTTCTTTTCTTCTTCTTTTTCTTTTTTTTAATTTTTTTGGCGAGAAGGGTAGGGAGGAAACAAAGAGAGGGATAGAAACATCGATGTGAGAAAAACAATCTGTGAGAACATCAGCTGGCTGCCTCTCCGTGCACCCTGATCCGGGGACCCAACCTGCAACCCGGGCCTGTGCCCTGACTGGGAACTGAACCGGCGGCAGCCTTTCGCTTTGCAGGATGATGCCCAACCAACTGAAGCACACTGGGCAGGGCAGCTTGGCATTTCTAAACAAAATACATGTTACGCCAGTGAGATTTCAATGTGTAATGTGAACACATTCTATCTCCCAATAAAATAAGAGGAGTGGCATTTAATCAGATTTTTTCAACGTGCACCTCCCTCCACTCTGGCTTTGCAGTTGAACTTACCAGGGAAATGCTGGCAGAAAGAGGTGGGGCAAGCCAGTTAACATACTGGCCGGTGAGAGGCTATCGCTACCTGGTTCCGTAAGCTCCTCTGCTCAGAGTCGGAACCACACGGAACAAAGAGGCCCCTCCTCGGGCTGAGCACTGGCACCTTCACCACCACCTTTGTTGGTTTTCTTTCTTGTGACAAACACATATATTTTCTAACTCTCAAGGAAAATGGGTAGGTAAATTACGACAAAGTCTTGATTAAGGAATAAAGTTTCTTATGGTAGTACTCTCTGGTTTGGGCTAATTAATGAGGAAAATAGAGGCATTGATATAGATCTTTATCAGAGACTGGCCGTATGCGAAACCAAGGAAAATGAAAAGTGTGATGCATTTGAAAATTCAATATTCTCTTACGTCTAACTATTTTCTGTTGAATTTGGCGTCTAAAATGTAAATCCAATAAGCTCCAAATGGGAGAACTAGGCAGGGGATGTCCCATAGCCACTTTTGTCCTGTGCGGAGCTCTTCGTTTGGGATTGCTACAGCATTTTTACTCAAAGGTAACTGACCCAGTTGTTACCGCAGTGCCAAATCACACTGCATTTCATTTGTTTGGAGCATGTGTCTTGGAAGAATTCTGGGCATCTTTCAAAGTTAAACAAGACATCTGAAACTGGGAACCAGAGGACATCAAAATCTTCAAAGGAGCAGAAAAAGTGACGTTAAGCACCCGAACTGCTGGAGCTGAATGCTGAACTTAGCCCTGAGTCTGCTGGATCCTGGAAGAACTTGGGTTAGTTACCCTCGCCTTCAGGAGCTGCAGCCTCTTTGGCAACAACAAAAAAAAACCCAAACAAAAAACAACTATTTCACTCAAAGGGCTCTTACATAACTCAATGAACAAATGTATTCCCTGACAAGGACAGTCTCTCCTCCAGCTGGACTCTTTTCTCCACCTTCCTTCTAGGGTCCAGACAGTGAAGGTCTATCCTGTGACCTGCCCTCACGACTAGGGATGCTCCGCAGGCCCGTGCGTCTGTCTGCCCACTGCCTTCTGTTACCCATCACCTGGCTCCGGCGTGCTGGCCACGGTCCCTTACTCCGCCACTTCTTCCTCCTGACCTCAGGTGCCAGATACTCCTCTGTCCTCCCAGAATCTCTGAGACTCTTCAGTGGGCCACTTGAGGACCTCTGGCTCCCTGCACACACCTTGCAGGCTGTGGAGAGCAGGGAACTGCCTCAGACCCATCTGTCAAGACAGCCTCTCCTTCAGGGGTGCACCACGGCAGATGTGCCAACCAGTGCATATTACCCACGTCCTAGACATCTGAAGGGGTACGGGGTACAAAGCCCTTTGCTTTTGTCCCCGCCTATTCACCATGGCTCCTGGACATCAGCCCCAAGAGGGCCAGTTAGAGCACACATACGTCATTGCCAGCCTCCCTCCGTTTCCCTCCTCCTTCGCACACACCACCGACCCTATGTCATCCGCTTTCTCTCTACCACTGCCTTTTATTGTGGTCCACGGGACGGCTCTTCATAAGTGCTAAAGATATTGCCTCTTTCCACAAAGCTTGCCTTTTAAAACAAATGCTTTTCTGAAGACCCAGAAGTCCTGCTCTAGATGTCAAAGGCTGGATATTGAATCTTTTTCTTTGCATTCCCATGATGGTACTTCTAATCTTCCCTCAAGGCAAAGCAGATATTTCTGGCTAGAAAATGTAAATCCATCCATTCTTTCATATATTTCAAAGAACATACACATTCTTCAGAAAATCCTCTTCCTGTAACGGTTTCTCTACCTCATATTTCCTCTCTCCTGATTGAACAGGGCTGAAAAGTTCCCCCGAAAAGATTAGCTTGAATTGGTAACTTGGGGAAAACACAGAGAGAAAGGGGACCATTGAGGGCTAAGCAAACCATGTGGCTAAAAACCTTTACCACGCCGACTCCTGCCTTTTGGTCATGTGTACATACCAAGATAACTGAATCAAACATGCAGTCTCCCTTTCTTTAAACACTATTTCATAAGACGATACATCCATGTTGTAAGAACTTCAGATTTTCAAA
Source organism: Mormoops blainvillei (assembly GCA_004026545.1). Lineage (NCBI taxonomy): Eukaryota > Metazoa > Chordata > Mammalia > Chiroptera > Mormoopidae > Mormoops > Mormoops blainvillei. The sequence continues at coordinate 30,118 of PVJD01001158.1, forward strand.
CCTCTGCAGCTGCAGGAAGGTCTTTTGCTACCTAATGGTTCATCACCACCCATAAAAGATTCTGCGGATTCTCAATCACAGTTCTATGAAATATTTTGTGAAATTCCTTATGCAGACATTTTATTCAGCTCTGTCTAGGGCACAAAGCCATAGGTCAGGTAGAGATGACTAAGTCAGGGTCTGCAAGCCAGGCATTTCCATTCTAGTGAGAGAGCAGACAGGGGAGATGAGCAACTACATAAATCGCTGTGAAACAACAGAAAACAAAATGCTATGGAAGTGCTAACAGTGGATTGTAAAGAACACTTCTCACATGTGACCCCATTTGGCAACAATGAGTCATGTGCTAGAAAATGCCCTCAGACTTGTCCTACAGCCAGGGCAGAAGTGACCTCCATGAGACTGAGCTCTCCTAATGGCCACCTTGAAGCAAACCATCTTGGTTCGAGTCTCTTGGTTTCTGACCAAGTGGAGGAAGCTGAAGTGGTAGTAAAGCCCCCAGACGGAATGGCACGTCTCTGTGCCAAGCTTTGTCAGGAGCTGGATGGTGGCCGGGAGCCAGGAACAGTCTATAAGGGCCGGCACCGAAATCTCCTGCCATTCGATGTGGTGCTCTAAGCTGCTGACAGAGCGTGCACGTGCACTTTGGGAAGCAGATAAGTGGAGGCTAAGGTTGCTATTGTGCTGTGAAACTTGAGACCCAGCCTCTTTCCCCAGAAATTTCATCCCGGTGGGAGGCAGACAGGGGTCTGCAGAGAGCCGTGACCGAAGGGGAGCACAGTGAACAAGGTGAGCTGGACAGCGTTAACTGTCAAAGCAAATAGGGAGAACACTCAAAACAGGAGAGCAAGACCTGATTAAACGTGCATCCAGAAGTAGCTGTGTATTTGGTAAATCCTTTACGGAAGAAGATAAGGGAAAAGAACCAGAAAAGCCGCCTTTGGAAGGAAACTAATAAATCTAATGGGAGAAATCAAGCAAAATTTAGACAATCGACCAAAATATTCATAGGGAAAATGTTGATAGGAATGTGGAAATTAAAATAGATCCACTTAAATGGCTAAGGGTCTCTTATTTCACATCATAGGCTGGGAGCTGGCAACGTCCTATCACAGTGACTAGGGTACAACTCTGGGCCTGGAATGTGGCCAGTGTACTTGACTCCACTGTACCATACACTGACAGCAGGGAGAAATGTGCTTAGGAAACTGGTGTCCAGCCCAAAGCCTAGATAAAGGTGAGTAAAAAGTCCAGGTATGTAAGAGGTAGCCAGCCCTGTCCAGGGAAAGCGGCACTGAGTCCAATTATTTTGCGTCTCCATGCAATTGAATAAATTGGTGGTCAGGACTGCCACTTGGATCTGACAACCCAGAGAATGTGAAGAGTCTACAAAGCAAAAATTTTCACTGGCCCAGCTCCTGTGCATCCGTCCTCAATAAAACCCCAGAAAGATGTATGCACAGGAACTGGGCCAGTGAAAATTCTTGCCACATACTTTAAATATAGAAAGAATATTTTTAAAAAATCCATGACACAAAAATTAAGTAGAAAAGATAAAATCTAAATGGCATATCTGGACATTAACAGAAGGGAGCAGGGTGAAACTTAAACCAAGCACTTTCTTGTGTCAACATTCTGTGTGTTCTATGTGGCTCATAAAAACAGGTATGGAGAGCTGACAGACGGAAAACTTAGCAGCCAGCCCTATGACATGAGACAAAGACTCAGAAAACATTACTTATGCTACCATCAGAAGAAGTGGGCATTGTTTATGTACAATTTCTCCTCCGTTTAATAAATTCATCTAAGGCAAAAGATGACAAGATATGGCTGTCAAGGGTCAACACCCCTCCCCCTAAAAGAAGTGATGGAGCTGAAGAGATGCCATGGAAGAGAGAAAATGTGTACAACCAGAAAGGCATGCCCTGGCACGGTCACTGTAAGCGGAGCATCGGAAAGGCCAGGGGTCTGAGGACAAATAGGAGAATCTTATCTCAGAGGATGGAAAACAGGTTGAGGAACTTGAGAAGAACTTGAAATGATCCTCAGGAAGTGCATGTCACCTGTCTAGACCTCAGACTCACATCTATGAAATAAGAAAGTTTGATTAGACAATTTCTGAAATCAGGGTCAGCTTGAAAATTTCATTACTAAATGATATTTAAGAATCAGCAGAAAGCAGAAGAATTAGGCGAAAGCTGAGTTTTGTCTCCTATGACAAAACTACATTAAAAGCAATAAAGTGCTTCTACCTCAGAGTCTGAGCAACAAATGAAGTAGCATATGATTTATGCACAAAGATTTTTTTAAACTTGGTTCTAGGGGGTCATGAGGGAGGAGCCACAATGCAAGAAAAGGTTGATGGAAAGGAGAGAAGGTGAAAGGAAAACAAAATAATTTGAGACCTTATACTCAAAATGAATTCATACTTAATATCTCAACTTTTCATTGGTTTTAAGGGTGGAAGAAGAAATACAAGTGTCTCAATTTAAAAAAGAAGTTGTGAGCACAATTTTAAAGCACTTTACAAATATATAGTAGTTGCTATTTTTGTTATCATTGGACTGGTTCAATGGGAACACAGATTCTCTGAATTCCTGGCACACCCAGCACCTGGGCACATTCGAATCTATGTGTGCTACGACAGCAGCAGCTCACAACCAAAATCACAGGTGACCTCTTGAAAGAATCGATATGACAAAATAACAACCTTGAAATAATGATGGTAAAAATTAGGAGGGCCAAACAGCTCTAAACACAAAGAAACAAGATGAAGGTACTTACACAGAAGAACTTACACTTTTGGCATCTTTTAGGTTATTATCAGTATAGATATTAGCGCAAATGTATGAAAGCTTTTAGGTAAGCTCTTAGAAATCTCTCATGCTTTCATCAAGACTGCAGAGCAAGAGAGAACACATTTCAAGACTGAAATAATGGTAATAACACTGTCGTCAAACATTCTAAATATTAGACAGCCCTAAAACTCGTTTCTTAAGAACATGTGCCAATTTTCTGGAAATTAGAGTACTCAGTTATCTTCCTGGTGCTTCCGTCCCTGACCCTGTCATCTCTGCAGAGATCAGCCATGAGATATGATAAAAGTTTTCCCACATTAAAGGGAGTCTACACCGAGGCACTCTGCCTGCTATCGTGATGACAGGCAGCTGCACCATGCCAAGAAGTAGCCTAAATGTTTAATAAGGCAGGAAAGTCATTCTTCAGTTGTAATGCAGACCCACTCGAAGGTCTGAAAAGATCGCCTCTGTTTGTTTTAAACTGGGGATAGGTTGCTGAATATTTAATGAGCGCCACAATATTCAGCTCCGTGAGAAGCCAAGCAAGGGTCAGGTTATGACTGCCTGCTGCTCCCTGCAATTTCAGATTCCCTCAGGCTTACGAGAGGTGGGAGAGAGCAGGGTCGAACCAAGACAGTCTCCGGCAGCACCCTTTGTAGCACCGCACACGTGGGAAGGAAAACGGGAGGACACGTGCCTGTCCTGGGGAAGCAACGTTCAGGTTAGGGGCGATCTTCAGGAAGAATGAGGGGCAGGCCTAGGGTTTATTCACAGTTAACCAGCCTTCATCACAAAGGAGAGAACAATAGTTCTCTCCTCGGAAGGAAAGCAAACAAAAGTCCCTGTTGTGATTATGCTGGCAAAGAGATTTTACATCCAGTTGATTCTATTATTTATTTGTTGTATTAAGCACTCTCGTTAGTGGAACGATCCTAGTCCAACAAAAGGGTGCTTCTGTGAACAATTTCCTCATGGCCAGATTCAATCTTTAACTGATCTCAAATCTGTGGCAGTAATACGGGTGAGGGTTGATCGCGGCTTGGTAAGGATGGTAGCTGTAAGTGTGGAACCAAGAGGCATTTTCTCATGGATTGAATGTGGCATATAAATAATTTTTTAAAGCGTCAAGGATGAATCTAAGACATTTGCAAACCATTTTGGCCAGACCATTTACTGAGACGGAAAAGGAATGAGAAAAAAACAGTTTTAAGGGGAAAAACAAAAGAGTATAGTTTTAAATGATGTTAAATTTGAAATGCCCTTTAGACAACTAGACCTGAAGGTCTACTGGGCAGTTGGATAACACTGAGCTGTAAGTCTGGGTCAAGATAGTTGAGATTCACCATTGTAGCAACAGAATATAACTAAGTAAAATTACCTGGGGAATATACACAGAGAATATTTCTGATAACTGAGCCCTGAGACACATCAGTATTTACTGGTCAGGATGTTGAAAAGAACCCTCAGGGAAGACTCAGGACTTGGTTCTTCAAGTTGTTGCTTCAAGATTGCAAGATGGCTGCTGCAGACAGATCTGACTGAAGAAGAGTGACATAGGTGAGAAACACTGCCATTGCTTCTCACGTGTCCCTCGTTTCCAGGTAGGAAACCTTCTCATCCAGCAGACTTCCTCTCAGTCCCATGGGTGAGAATTCTGTAACATGCTTATGTTCTCAAGGGAAGATAAGCTGGCAAAGTGAGCTTCTGGCATTTTGAACACCTTTGTGGGAGGTCAAACTCTTTGATAATGAAGATACAAAGATTAGCCTTCGGGTTGGCTCTCAACTGGATCAGTATCAATTGATACTGATCAATTGTGGATTAAATTAACAAGTATGAATTCAAAATTTTAAAGATAACTACTAAAAAATAAGAATAATGTGAATAGCCTCCTTATCTTGGATAGAAACCAAGGACATTTTAGGAAACAGAGATTCAGAGAGGAGAGGCGACTTAGTTGCGGCAGAGAGAGAACTACCTCTCTAGATCTGGATGCCCAGCCCAGCACTCGGCCCACAAAAGCTGCCAGTCCTTCGATTTATAGTCCTTAGAGTTACACCCCATGATCTTATTACTACCATAAATGAATAGTTTCTATGTTACACACACACACACGCAATCTGCTGACTCATTGTCATAAGGCATTTATTTTATTTTTCAGCAGCATTGGTAAAGTTGCTTGTTCTATCAGTATTTCTTCCCACCTTCCTTGGACCCAAGCCATGCTTTCATGCAGTGCTCAGCGAGGGTATGGAACAGCCTAACTGGAGAAAGCTGATAAATCCCTATGAATAGAAAGTGTATGATCTTGGTATCAGCTTTACCAACCATAAATTCTCACATCTCTCAGTTACCACTACCCATCTCATTCTCCACACTTACCTCAGAGTCACTTTCCCTTTTCAATTGTTTCTTGTTTTATCATAGTAAAATACACATAACCTAAAATTTACCATTTTAACCATTTTTAAGTGTATAATTCAGTGTCAATAAGTACATTCACATTGTTCTGTGTCACCATTATTTATTACCAGAATGTTTTCATTATCCCAAGCAGAAACTCTGTGCCCATTCAAAAGAATTCCCCCCTCTCTCTTGCCCACCACCTCCTTAGTAACCACTCAATGAATTTGCCTATTCTAAGTATCTCATATGAACAGCATCATATAGTATTAATATTTGTGCCTTTGTGTCAGGCTTATTTCACTTAGCACAATATCTGCAAGGTTTATCCATGTTGTAGTATGTATCAGAATTTCATTCCTTTTCATGGCTGAATACTATTCCCTTGTGCGTATATACCACATTTTGTTTACCCATTCATCTGTTGATGGACACTTAGGTTGTTTCTATCTTTTGCCATTCTTTCTTCATATTGTTAAGACTGGAGAATTTGCCCTCACTTACTTATTCTTATTTACCCAGCCCATATTTGTCCCTGGCTTGTTTCCCTACAAGCCTCTTTACAGACCTTGCTATCTGCAAACTACCACTAGTTGCCATGAATCATTCTCATTCCCTCACTCTCAGATACGAGTCTTCTCTTTCTCACATGTGATTTTGAACACTTCATCTTCCAACTCAAAAGGTGATGCCCAGATACTTCTCAATTCACATCTAAGAACGACCACTGACCAACTCCCTTTCCCCCTTGCCCTAATTCAACTGCATTTATTTCAGTCCATACTCTGGTTCATGGAGACCAAATAGTTTACCAATATTTACATATGACCTATCAACTCTCATAAAATAAATCTACCTAGTTGGAATCTGTCTTTCCAGTTATTCTCTCAAATGCACCTAAAACATGTCCTTAAATGTTCATAAATCATTTCCCTTAAGAGTCTATGGCAGTTCCCAGTTGTCCCCAATTGTATCAACAATGTTCTTGGTGTTTGACAGTGGACCTGCTCATTCGCGGCACTCTGATAGAAGGAGATGGGTGGCGCTAACTGTAAACGGCTACGTGGTCCGTGGCTGCTGTGCGAGGAAGAGCTTGGGTTGAGCTTATTAATCATCTTTTAAATTTTATAATGCTTTGACACCTTGAGGACTTTACTGGCAGGGAGAGAGGTCCTTGCTAGGGTTAGCTAATTTCTAGAGATAATAACTCACCTGCAAATCTTTTCATATACAAACCAACCATTTCCAAGTCCATATTCCCAACCCCCTCCTTTATCTAACTCACACACCAAGCCCTAAATATTTCCCCTGCCCTCAATCAACCCAGGGCCAAGTACCAGAAAACCAAAGACCACCCCTAAAGCCCAGAGCCCGCTGACGTTAGTCAGACTAGCTAATCTATCCTGCCTTGTCTTTCCTGCAGGAAGCGCCACAAAGGCTCTGGCCCATGCTTTCTCTCTGTTCCTTCTGCCTCCTGAACAAGCCTGGTGCTTTCTCATGTGGCCCTGAGTGGCATCCCCCCCACCCACCCCACCCTTTCTCTTAGAAACTGTCAGTAATAAATTCCTCTTTCCACGGCAGTAGCCTCTTATGTTGTCACTCAGCCACCTCTATAAATTAAAAATCCCAAGCACACAATAGAAAGACAAGGGGCCAGTCAAAACGACCAATGGTATCCAAATATTCTGAAGGGGAGTGAGAGTAGTGCAAAAGTTCTATCAACTGCTCTCACCTGCAGAGAATCCAAAGCCAGGTTGTGCAGAAAAGAACTGACATTAGCAGGCCTGGTGCTATCTTTCAAAAGTCCTATTTACATAGCTGGCCCTTGGCAGTGCTGGGAGGGCTCCCGTCATTAACAACTAAGAGTGGCTCGCCATCTCTAAACTATTTGTTTAAACAGTGTGGTTTATGATGAACACACACTTTCCTTTGGGGAGTTTGGGTACCTGCCTGACAGAGGGTGACCCCAATAAAAGCCCTGGACACTAGGTCTCTAATGAACTTCTCTGGTGTGCAACATTGCATATGTGTTGTCACATCTCATCATCGGGAGACTTACGCCCATCCTATGCAGCCCTACTGGGAGAGGACCCTTGGGAGCTTGCACCTGGTCACCCTGGACCTGCCCCATCCATTCTTCCCCTTCGCTGACTGTGCTTGGCGTACTTTTGCTGCAGTCAATCATTGCCACGTGTGCAGCTATGAGTTGAGTCCTATGAGTCATGATAGCCATTCTTCCAGTTCAGATGCCATAATTTCCCCTTTTCTAATCAAAGCAAGTCTGCTCCACATCCATCATTCACTATGGCTGATATATGCTGTTGTCATTTTTGAGGTTCGTTGCTCTCCCTGCAATTGTGGAAGAGCCCTGCAAAATGTTCTCGGCCTGTGGCTGCAGCTATTTCACTATGGGGTCCTTTTCCGAGGCCCAGGCTCTCTCCAGTGGTCCCTCTCAGTGTCCTTCCTGCTGTTCACAAGCTGACATGTGGACATTCCGCGCCACCCTCTCCCACCCTGCCCCAAAGTCCAGACAACTCCAGGATAATGTAGGTTCTAAAGATTCCATTCCAGCCCCTTTATTTCTTGCAGGGTACACCCTCCCTCTCCCTGTCAGGCAATGAGCTGAAATCTTTGCTCCTTAGAGTTTGGTACCCCATCACTGGTAACTGTTAATTCCTTCCAGGAGCTATGGATATCAGAATGTATGAGCAAAGATCATGGAGTTGAGGGTGTATGTCTGTGTCAAAAAAAAGCAGAGGGTGCCCCAGCTGGGTGGCTCAGTTGGTTGGGTGTCATCCTGCAAACCAACAAGTCATGGGTTTGATTCCCAGTCAGGACACATGCCTGTGTTGCAGGTTCGGACCCTTGGGGCACGTATGAGAGGGAACGCAACCAATTGATGTTTCTCTCTCACACTGATGTTTTTGGCCCTCTGTTTTTCCCTCCTTCCTCTCTCTCTAAAAAATCAAATATAAAATATTTTTTAAAAGCAGAGGGAGGAGAAGGGGGAATAAAAGAAAAAAAACTGTTTCTCTACTCACAACACTTCTGACACCAAACATGTTGTGGTTTTCTTACCCACATCAACCAATTCTCCAACATTCTAGACACCAGCTGGGTGTCCTAAAATTTAATTCAAACCTGACACTAACCACCTGGAATTAGCACCAGACCCCGCGGGTTAACGGCTCAGCCTCACAGGACTGCCTCTTCTTCTGATGCCTATCGCAAGCCTCTGGTGCCTCTGACCAACGTGGCTACAAATTAAGGGTTCCCACCACCTCCTCCTCGGGTTCGGTAATTTGCTATAAGGGCTCACAGAACTCAGGGAAACACTTTGCTTATTATTTACGGGGTTGTTTTGTTTTCTTTTTAGCACAGGATATCCAGATGAACCGCCAATGCAGGGGTACCTAGGGAGGGCCCTGAGCACAGGAGCTTCTGTCCCTGGGGAGCTGGGGTGTCACCCTCTTGGCACAGGAAGGCATCCGCTCACCTGGAAGCTCTCCCAGCTCCACCACGCAGGGTTTTATGTAGGCTTTGCTCCATAGGCACAACGGATTAAATCTTTGGTATTGGAGATTAATCTCCAATCGCCCTCCCCTCTCCAGAGGTTGGGGGCGGGGCTGACTGTTCTAATCCTCTAATTGAACGGTGGCCTCCATTCTCCAGAAGTCAGCTTATTAGCATACATTCTGCTATGCTTGGAAGGAGCTTATTTTAAATAACAAAAGATGCTCCTGTCATCCCTATCACAAAAGTCCAAGGTTTATTAAGAGCTCTGTGTGAAAACCGAGGACAAAGGCCAAATATCTATTTCTTATTATATTAAAATACCAGGGGATATTAAGAGTTTATTCTTTGCATGTTCTACAACTGTAGGAATAAAGTGGAAAATAGTATATCAATAGCTTGTCCTACCACAAAAATAGTAAAATTTTTATAGGAACATTCTGACCATTACTTACTAACACCAGTCAGCGATTTTTCTTCAATATCACCTCTCTGCTACTAGCAGATAATTCACTATTACTCAACCTTTCCCTGATAGATAATCTCCACGGGACGTCTCCAGCCTATTCCTCGTTTACAACATCCACAGACAACAACCTGCAACAACAATTTATGACTGAGAAAAGAGGTTTCCGACAGAAATAACTGTTGGCAACAGAGGCATTACGATTAATTCTGGAACACTAACAATCACAGATAATAAACAATGAAGGTACGATTGCCTTAGATATGTTCGACTTAGGCATCCCAGTTCCTTTTGAGAGATTGGGCAAAATGGTTTACGTTTCTCAGCATCAACTCTAAAAGGCCAGAAGTGGTGCCTCTGTCCCCTCACACACAATACAAATCTTCTGGATCCTGTCCTGAAGTCCCTGTAGGGCTGCTTGATGCTGTTGTCCTTTAATTCTCAGTCTGGGCCCAAGGTAGGTCCACTTTGTGCTAAAGTTTTCTCTACAGAGAACACTGCTGAAGCTTCCAGAGTAGTATTAAACATAAGGTGGGATTCTCCAATAAAAGGGAACCAGGGCTTGATAACTAAACAGCTGGTTGTAGGGCTGTGAAAATACAGGATAAACTGGGGACATCTTTCAGCACCAGAAAGGAAGGAAATGCTCAAAAATAAATAAGTAAGTAAGTAAATAAATAAATAATAAACGTTAAAAAGACAGGGCATGTCAAAGGGACTCAAGAGTGAGGATGAAAATGCTTCTAGTAAACAAAGCTGGAACGATTTGAGCGATGAAATAAATAGCATAGCATTGGATCGTAACCCAAAGCATAACATAAATATCCATGAGTCCGTGCTAATATAAGTAAGTGATTGAGGAAATAAATGTGGGAGAAGAGACAAATCTCCCTTACAGAGATTTTCAAATAATTTATGTAGATACTCCTCCCTTGAGTAGGTGGAGCTTAATCTTCTTTCTTCCTTAATTTAGTGACTTGCTTCCAAAGGACCAACTGTGGCAAAGGGTGGAAGTGACTTTAGAGTGGGCAACCTGGCAAACAGTACCTGGGCCAGGTGATGAAAGTGAGTACCACCCGTGATAAGTCAAGTTCGTCATATACACTCCTTGATATGCTGGGAGGAAAATAGCACTTTGCCTCTGCAGTATTTGTCCCCCAAGCCTCTTACCCTGGTCTAGTCATGAGAAAACATCAAACAAATCAAAAATCGAGGGACATCAGACAAAATACCTGACTGGTATTCTTCAAGGCTGAGAAACTGTCACAGACCAGGGGAGATCAAGGGCACATTACAACCACATGCGATGTGATATCTTCGATAGGACCCTGGACCAGAAAAAGAGTAGTAATGGGAAAGGTAATAAACTGTGAATAGCATCTGTAGTTGAGTGAATAGGATTACAATATTCCTTTCTTAGTTTGATAATATATTATGATTTTGTAAGATGTTACTATAGGGGAAGCTGCTGAAAAATATATAGGAACTCTCTGCTTTATCTTTGCAATTTTCTATAAATCTAAAATTATTCTAAAATAAAAGACTTTAAATATATAATATTCTATATACTAGGTACATATTATGTAATATATAATGCACTGGCCAGTAACTCAAGCAAATAAAAGTGTCCTCCTCATGCTGGTGTTTCTATTTCATTTGTTCCAAATTGCTTTGCCTGGAAGCTGGCACTGGATTCCTTAAAATCTACCAGGCAGGATGAATGGACCTGGAAGAAAGCTTTCTCCTCCTGAACTAAAGTGAACATTACAGGAACACTTCCAGCCCCGTGGGCAGAGCTTGCGATGCGCTGGGAAGGCTTCTGCCAAAGAGGAGCAAGTAAGTTCCAGGCCAGCGCTGAGGAGGCTCCGTCTCAGTCTTTTGTAATTAACAGTTTGTTTCTGTGCCATAGTTCAGCATAAAGAAACCGCAAAGAAACCAGCAGCCTCTGCCATTAAGAATGGCCAGCGAATGTGTTATGCGCAGCTATTAACACTTCTCAGTTGTGAACTTTGGTAATTACTTCTATATTCCAATGCCACCCTCATTTTCCATTCCAATTCTAAAGCTCTCTTACAACACGTAGCATGTGCGGATTAATTTCACCGGCAACATCCCACTTTAGAAACTATTGTTTGAAAAACACTTGGGATTATTTTCTCAACTAGTATCTATTTGAACAAAGTAAAATTTCCTCTTTCGCGTTAAAATTAAAAATGTAAACATGTTAATGATATCTCATTTTATATCATCCATTTGCAACGCCCTTTTGTGCGCCTGAATTCATCTTTACTCTAACCCTTCTAAGCAGGCAGGGCAGACGCTATCAGGATGCAAAGCCGGGCAAACTGGCTTATGTCGCAAGGGGAGTTTGGCAGTAGACAGACAGGCGGGAAGGGGAAAAGAAGCTATGGAGGGAGGAAGGGGCGGCAGGAGAACTGACACTGTTACAGGGCAACCGCCTTGAGGAAAAGACACATGCACATCACAGAGCAGGGAGGGGCTGGGCCGGGTCAAAGACACCTGGAGATGGTGAATGGCAGAAGGAACATCATGGGGCCCGTAGAAGCCCAGCTGACGACTGAGGTCCCCAGAGAGAGAGAGTCTCCTATGCCAAGGCTCTGGTCCTGGGTAGAATATTAACCAAAACCAAGCAGAACACCTTGCCCAGGGCACTTCTACTCTGCCCCCAGATTGCCTCAGGAACTCACAGAATTCAGTCTTCTTCCAGAAATCTCAAGACACCAGCTTCGCAGCCTGGAGACACAGGTTGTAACAACGAATCCCATTTTTCAAATGAAGAAGTAGGTTAAGTGATTTAACCAAGATGGACTACGCAGCCAGACTGCTGGGATTCAAAGCCAGAGTCCCCCCCACTTCCTGGGGTGTTAGCTCCACTAGACCTGGCTACACTGTGGTAACACGTAGACCCTCCAAGATGCAACGTTCAGACAGAGTAGCTGTTTTTCATCTATATGATACTACGGGGAGGGCGTTCTCAATTGCTGGAAGTGACTCAGGGACCTCGGCTCCTTCCACCTGTGGCTCTGCCACCACCCCGGTACCCCACCATCATCTTCATCCCCCTGGCCGAAGGTAAAAGAGCATGGAGGGGACACTCCTGTGTCTAAAAAGCTTTAGTCTAGAAATGGCACACATCTCTCACATTCCGTTGCTGGTATTTAGTCCGTTGGCCATTCTTACTGCAAAAGAGGCTGGGAAATGTCAGCTGGGTGTGTTCCCAGAAAGAAGAAGCAGGTCTTGGGTGAGAGGTGTCTGCTACGCTGGCAGTCTGAGCTCAGCAGAGCTACTTAGCCTCTCTGTGCCTCACTTTTTGTCAACTATAAAATGAGGATTATACTATTTCTTGCCTCAAAGGGCTTTTATGAGGATTAAATGAGTCAATACGTGGAAAGCATTTGAACAGGGCCACGATCTCAGTGAGCACCACAGAGATGACCGGCTACTGTCATTGTCATCATCACCATTGTTGTCGCTCTTTTCATCATTATCATGATGACTGAAAACTAGGTGGCTGGGATTTAAATCTCCAGCTTTTGACTCAGAATCCAGGAAGAATTTTTTCTGCCTCTCTAGACTGCTGCTACAATTTTGAGCACCCATATAAATGATTCAATTCTCCGCTTTCCTCTTGAAATAAATATTGTTTCTCTGAAAAGCACAAATGAGAAAATCTGGTCACAGTAATTGGGAGCAACTATTTGGGCTAATGGAAGGACATGGTAGGCTTATTTGATTTCAGAAGTACGATTTCAGGGTTATTTTCCTACTTGGAAATTTTTCATTTTAATGAAAGACAGCATAGAAATGCCATGCTGGTGAGAAAATCCAACTAAAGGCTCATCGTTCCCCAGGCCTGGATTTTTAGGGGAGAATGTACATATTTAATTTTTTTTCAGAGAGCAGCTTAGTATCTCTCCCAACGCAGTCATTTATCAATGACATTAAAACGGCTATGCAATGCTTACTAGATTATTCTTCACCCTTCTAGCCTTTCAGCTAAAACGGATTACATCATTCCATTTTTAGTTAATTTTATTTCATTTGCTTGAGTATTGAGAAAAGAATCAGGAAATGAAATTTTCTTTCAGGTTGAATAAGCTAGACACTTTTCAATCAGGGAAATAAAAACAGAAAGGCAAATATCATCGCTCAGGAACAGTAAGTTTTTCATTCAATATCCTTGGGCTATTTGAGCCTCTAATGCTGCTGGCTGCCTGCATATGAACTGGGGCTTTATGGTAAATGTACTGCGGTTGTGATTCATTCTTGGGCTGCCTGTGTATCTTGCCAATGGACTGGACTCGTCTGTTATCTTATCTCACTCATCAGACAGGAGAACCTGCAGCCCAGCTGATCCAGCCCAGCAAGACTATCTTTGCTAGAATAATGTCATGCTGGGTTTGAAACATCAATTTATTCTCACAAAAACAGGAAGCATTAAACACGTAGATCTTGAAGCCGCATAATCTGGTCATCTTGTTCACCTCCCAAATCATGAGGGTGGAAAGAGAAAGTCTACTCTCAAATTCTGTCCTTAATAGGCCACCTCTGTGCTCAGGAAATTCCAGGAACTGAGTATTTCAAGAATGTGCTGAAGGAAAGAATGCTGTGAAGTGCCGGTCTGGAAAGAATCCTGGACACTTTTCTGAGTACACCTTACCTTATTGGGTGACCACCAGAGGTCTTTGGGAGGTGCATGAGGGGACTTTAGATAGAGCACTGTGGCAGGGACTGCGAGTTGTCTGCCAACATCTGCTCCCTGGCCTTTCAAAGTAACAAAATTATAGCTGTGTACATGGCTGCCCAGCAAGATTACATTTCCCAGACATCCTTGCAGGAGGTGTAGCACATAACTAAGATCTCACCCGAGGAACACAAGTAGGAGTGATATGTGTCACCTCCGAGCCATAAAGCAAGCCTCCACCACCCCGCTTTTCCCTTCCTGCAGGTTAGGCCCCGAATGGAACAGCGACCCCGCTCTGATAAGGCAGACACTGATAACATCCATGGGTCTGTGACTGCAGTGTGCTCAGGAAAAAGCAGCAGCACCTGGGCCTTATTAGAAATGCAGACTCTCAGGCCTCACCCAGGCCTACTGAAGTGGAATCTGCCTTTTCGCAACATCCCTAGGAAATTTACATGCACATTGACGCCTGAGGCACAGTGGCCAGGTGATGACAAAGCCAGTACTTAGAACGAACTTGGATCCTCCTGTGAGCAGAGGTAGCCCACTGACCTGCCACACTCACTTTGAAGCTACTATGTGAGAGGGAGAAGGAAACCTTTATTATTATTATTGTTACTTTTTTGGAGTGTCTTTATTACTGAAGCTTATATTTCTCCTACTACTAGTGTAACACCTTCCATGGGATCTCATTTGCCAGATTTTATTTAAACTTCCGATGGAAATTCCAATCCCCAAATGGGTTAATGCCACAAGCCTACAGTCTCTTCAGCTTAAAGATCTACCAGGGGAGACTTCAAGGCCCAAAGGTAGCTCCCACTAGTAACGGGGGATCCTTGTCCTAGAAGATTCAGCCACTCAGCAAAGTCAGGAACTAGGAAAGAGAGTTGCTAATGAAAAACCCTACGGAGTCAAGACTGGAAGTCAGGAGGAGCTGCAGTAGATGAAACCAGAGCTATAGCAAAGGAGGCCCGGGGACCCTCATGGCCGCCTGGAACAGCTACCTCCCAGCTGCATTCCCCTCGCCTCCAGCCTGAGTCTCTGCCCTCCCAGTGTGCACTGGGCTGCTCAGAACACTGTAAGACAGCTCTATAAAGACAAGAAGAGGGCCACGGTGGCTTTCGCACCAAGTGTCAGAGTTCCCCTTGGGATATAAGCTTGGTCCTCAGACCACAACTGGTAAAGAGCCTTGGTAAAAACAAAAGAGTACATGAAAAGATACCATAAATTCTTCTCCTAATGTCAACTCCAGGCTATGGTTCTCCCTAAAATGAAAGGGTTGGTGGGGAATATTGCAGATCCAAGCGAGTCCTGAGGTCCTCTTATATAGCAAGTGCTTCCTGTACTCTTGTTGTGGAAGGAGTCACTTATGCCTATCCAAAGTCTAACGCATGGTCCAATGAGGGCCTCTATTTGAAGAGGAGGAAGTAGAGGAACATGGCAGTACTAATACAGTTTTACATTTTTTATTTTTTTCTATGTTAACTGCACTTTCTAATCCACTTACTTCCCCTGGTCTTGTCTTTGGCATGATTTTTTAATAGAATTCTTGTGTGTGTGTGTGTGTGTGTGTGTGTGTGTGTGCGCGTGTGTGCGTGTGTGTGTGTACTTCAGATCATGTGAATGAAAGAGTCTAATAGCTGGAGGAACAATATTAGTTTTATAGGCTATCTTCTTAAAACAAAACTGGGTGACCCATGATTTGACTGACACACCAACCACTAATACCACGGTAAAGCTAGTTTGGGGGAAACCAGCTTTTACTATTCAAAATCACTGCTTTAAAAAGTCCTGGGATGATGGCTTCACAGGTAAATTTTACCAAACATTCAAAGAGGAACCAGCACCTATCCTTCTGAAACTATTCTAAAAAATTCAAGAGGATGGAAGACTCCTAAGCTCATTTTATGAGGCCAGCATTATCTTAATTCCAAAACCACATAAAGACACTGCAAAGAAAGAAAATTATAGGCCAATGGCCCTGATGGCCACAGATGCAAAAATCTTCAACAAAATATTAGCAAACTGGATCCAGCAATACATTAAAAAATCATACACCATGATCAAATGGAGTTTATTCTGGAAATGCAAAGTTGGTTCAATATTTGCAAATCCATAAACATGATACACCACATAAACAAAATGAAGGATAACAATCACAGATCATACCAATAGATTCAGAAAAAGAATTTAATAAAATTCAGCATCCATTTATGATAAAAACTCTCAGCAAAGTGGGAATAAAGGGAACATACTTCAACACAATAAAGGCCATGTATGACAAGCATAGAGCCAACATTATACTCGATAGGCAAAAACTAAAAAAGCATTTCCCTTAAGATCAGGAATAAGACATGAATGTCTACTTTCACCATTTTTATTCAACATGGAACTGGAAATCTGAGCCACAGCGATCAGACAAGAAGAAGGAATAAAAGGCATCCAGGCTGGAAAGGAGGAAGGAAAACTGTCTTTGTTTGTAGGTGACATGATACTCTACGTATAATACCCTACAGACTCCACACACAAAAAAGCTGCTAGAACCAATAAGTAAATTCAGTAAAGTAGCAGGATACAAAATTAATATTCAGAAATCAGTGGCATTTTTATACACAAATAGTGAACTATCAGAAGCAATTTTATTTATAATTGAATAAAAAAATAATGTGCCTAGGAATAAATTTAACCAAGGAAGTAAAAAATCTGTACTCAAAAAATTATAAGATACTGAAGAAAAAATTGAGGGAGACACGAAAAAGTGGAAACATAAGAATTAACATCATTAAAGTGTTCATAATACCCAAAGCAATCTATAGATTTAATGCAATGTCTATCAAAATGCCAATGGCACATTTCACTGAACTAGAACAAATATTCCAAAAATTTGTATAAAATCCACAAAGGACCCCGAATAGCTTCAACAATCTTGAGAAAGAAGAACAAAGTTGGAGAAATTATTGCTACCTGATATGAAACTATACTATAAGGCCATAGTAATCAAAACAGCATGCTACCAGCATAAAAACTGACATATAGATAAATGGAAAAAAAACAGAGAGGTTAGAAATAAACCCATGCCTTTATGGTCAATTAATATTTGATGAAAGAGGCAAGAACATACAATGGAGTAAAAACAGTCTATTTAATAAATGGTGTTGGAAAAATTGGAGAGGTAAGTGTAAAAAAATAAAACTAGACCACCTCCTTACATCATACACAAGAATAAATTCAAAATGGATTAAAGACTTACATCTTAAGACTCAATACCATAAAAATCCCAGTAGAAGACATAGACAGTAAAATCTTGAATATTTCTAGTAGCAATATTTTTTCTGATATATCTCCTTGGGCAAGGGAAACAAAAGAAAAAATAATAAGCAAATAGGACTACATAAAACTAAAAAGTTTTTGCATAGCAAAGGAAACCATCAACAAAATGAAAAGACAACCCACTGGATGGGAGAACATATTCACCAATGATACATCTGATATGAGGTTAATATCCAAAATTTATAAAGAACTTATAAAACTCATCACCAAAAAAACAAACAATCCAATTAAAAAATGAGCAAAAGATTTGAATAGACACTTCTCCAAGGGGGATATGGAGATGGCCAATCGACATGTAAAAAGATGCCCCATGTCACTAATCATCAGAGAAATGCAAAATAAAGCCACAATCAGATAGCGCCTCACAGCTGTCAGAATGGCAACTATCAATAAGTCCGCAAATGACAAATGCTGGTGAGGATGCAGAGAAAAGGAGCCCCTTGTGCACACTGTTGGTAGGAATGCAGACTGGTGCAGCCACTGTGGAAAACAGTATGAGGTTTCCTCAAAAAATTAAAAATTTTGAAGTGCCTTATGACCCAGTGATTCCATTTCTGGGAATATATCTGAAGAAACCCAAAACACTGATTCAAAAGAATATATGCACCCCTATGTTTATTTCAGTACCATGTATAATAGCCAAAATTTAGAAGCAGCCCAAATGCCCATCGGTTAATGAATAGATAATAAGGCTGTGGTATATTTCACAATAGAATACTACTCCGCTATAAAAAAGAAGGAAATCTTACCTTTCATGACAGCATGGATGGACCCAGAGGGTACTGGGCTGAGTAAAATAAGCCAATCAGAGAAAGACATGTACCACATGATTTCACTTATATGTGGAATCTCATGAACAAAATAAACAAACAAAATAGAAATAGACTCCTACATACACAGAACAGCCTGACAGCTGTCAGAGGGGAGGGGGACTCGGGGGACTGGGTAAAATAGGTAAAGCAATTAATTTTTAAAAACTCAGACACAGGCAACAGTGTGGTGATTACCAGAGGGAAGGTGAAGTGGGGGCAGGTGAAAGAAAGTAAATGGGGGATAAATGGTAACGGGGACACTGGACTTGGGATAGTGAACACACAATACAATATACAGATGAAGTATCATAGAATTATACACTTGAAACCCATATAATTTTATTAACCAATGTAACCCAAATAAATCAAATTTTTAAAAAATCTTTAAAAGTAAAATTACTGCTGCCCCCTGCTAATTTAACAAGTAAAAAAATGACTGTGCAAATAAAGATTTCTCTTTCAGTGGAAAAAAATCATTACTCCTAGTTAATCTTTGCATTTAGCTGCAGAAGTTAGATGATTATGTACGATAGATGGACGATAGATGATAAATAGATGTGGATATATGTGTGTAGTACACACGCATATACACACTGTGTTCTTATATGTTACTCATTTGATACCAATTACAATTTACATTCCTTGGGATCATACCTCCAGTGATTTTTCTCCTAATGTTCCAGAGCACGTAAAACAGGCTTCTGTACACTGTGGACAGACACTCAAGGAAATTTACGAACTCACTGATGAAGTCCCTGCAGGGAATGTCATCATTTGCTTTGTTCTTCCAGAAAATATGGATTTGTTTTTCATGAATACCAAAAAAACCTGCTTGTCTGGGTTCCATAACATTATTTTCTTCACTAACACATTCATATTCCCAAAGCATAAGTCTCCAGATTTAATGATAAGAAATCAATGGTAAAAAGATTTAGGAGATTCCATATTACTGTGTGAAACAATTCTCTTATGCAGGAATTCAATTTTGCTATGAGAGCTGGAAAGGATCTCTATGTCAACAAAGGTGGGTATAAGACTTAGTGGTTTTCGTGTTGACACAAGCATTGGCAGAATTCAAGGCAAGCCATTTAATGTCCTTGGAATACACAGGGTGCAGAAAAGGGGAGCGACCTCCTGGAGAATACACAAACACACACCTGTGTACATTTCACACGGGTCTTCTCAAGGGAAATTGTTGGTTTAGGTTTTACAGCCTCCCATTGCAGAGCAGCCTCTCTTCAGTCCGCTGTTCACAGAATCACACGCTTGTGCCAAAAGAGTCTTTTTCCATGAAGCACTTTGGACTCGGCCATAATGAGGATCCGTGAATTCTACAAGGTCAGTAGAGGTTATCGATAAAGTCCCAGAGTCAACCAATCAGTCCAGCTGAGTTACAGGACCGCTATAACAAGAGCACCAGTATCAGTGGAATTACAACCAACAAAGGAAAATAATGACTTTCTCAATCCGAGTGCAAAAAGCGACTGGCTTGTTACCGGGCAGTAACAGAGCCAACTGGCATGCATTGTGATTTCCAAGACTTCTCAGGAATGCTGAATTTGTCTTGTTCTTTATTTTTTTTACTGTGAGATTCACAATATAAGTCATTTCATTTGGGCTCTTTCTATCTATTTTTCCCTCGTTAGTCTTATTTTGTTAATGTAATTCCAATTCCTAGGTGTAATAAGAAAAAGAATTTCTGTTCAATAAATTATTATTTGTAAAAACAACCTAAGAAACTAATATTGAAATCAGCATTCATCATTCTGTTCTACTTTTTTTTCTTTTTAAAAGATGTTATTTATTTATTTTTAGAGAGAGGGGAAGGGAGGGAGAAAGGGAGGGAGAGAAACATTGATATGTGAGAGAAACATTGGTCGGTTGCCTCTCATACACACCCAACTGGGAACCTGGCCTGCAACCCAGGCATGTGCCCTGACCAGGAATTGAACTGGGGACTTTCATTTTGTAGGATGACACCCAGCCTACTGAGCCACACCAGTTAGGGTTGTCCTAATCCTTTAATGCACATTTATATCTACATTTTTTAATTTATCATGTATTAAAATTATGACACTTGTCACATCTTTATTATTTCTTAGCAGATAAGAATAAACCAGTGAGAAAGTTTTGTTGGAAGACTTTCAGGAGCAGATGTTTAGGTGTGGATGCTCATACCAGGCTGCTCCTAAAGAAGATGTTCACTAAATAACATGAATAGCAGTTTAATAAAACATGGTTAATAATATTATCATTCCTGGGTGCATGAAAACACAGTTAATAAGAACATATTTTTAACAGATAATGCAATAATCATTATAGTGAATGAGTCTTGGAATTGTTTTGATGAGAAAAGCACGTGGAGTAAAAGTTTTGAGAAGATGGACTTAAATGTTTTTCAAATCAATCTGTTAAGGTATAATTTACATAACCAAATGCATCCAGATTAGGTATAAAATTTGATGAGTTTGACAAAAAAACCACGTGACCATCACCACAATCAAACATAAAACACTCCTACCAGCCCCCAAAATTCCTTGTGCTCTTTTGCATTTAGTCCTCTTTCTGCCTAGCCTCAGATAACCAGAACTCTAATTACTGCTTCTATAGATTATTTTTGCCTTTTCCAGAATTTCATATAAGTGGTACCATACATAAGTACAGTATGTGACTGCTTCTTTTGTTCATCTTAATATTTTTGAGATTCATCCATGGTTTTGCATAAAAAGTAAATTTCATTGCTGATTTGCTATCCATTGGCCATAATTTATTTATTTGACCAGTTGTTTTTGACTTGTAATACAAGGTAGTGAAATTGGTATTTTCTACTATATTGACAGATAGCTATTGAACTTGGATTAGATGCATCCTACTGTCATCACTATGAAAATGTCCAGATGGTTGTCCTGACCATGACTTTGGTTAAACTGATACAAGAAAATGACTTTATCTAAAAGCTTGAAGAATTGAATAAAGAATGAACATGTTATAATTATTAGGGTTAGTATTACACCCAATATTACGGTATATATACATGGTATAAAAATGTTTCCTTTTTGGAAAAGTCATTCTTTATTTCCCCTGTCAGATGAGCTTTCTTTTACATTTAAGCGATTTTCATGCCTTGTTGAATACGGTGAGCGAGCAACCCTCTTAACCCCACCCTCTGACTCCTTATTCCCCACCCTTTGCAAGTAGGCTTGACCCTTTCATATTCCCTAGGAACACTGGGATTTTTATATAATTATTTTAAAGTTAAATTATTGAATATTTTTATCACTTGAAATGTTTAACAGTTTAAATATTTAAAACACAAAATAAAAGAAGAAATAAAACAAAAATATGAAGGAAAAAATACCCCAAATCCCTAGCTCTGAGAAACTGATATACATCATTTGTATTTGTCAATTAGTTCATCAGACCTCTGCAATTGACTTAAAAATCTAAGTGCATCCATATAGAGAAGAACTGGATCACAGCAGGCAAAAATAAAACAGCTAACTAGATAAAAGCACAACTGCAAAAAATTTATTCATTTGATTTTTTTATATCACCAAGTTTGTGCAATAAGCACAATGTTTAAAATGTACTTAAACACAAAAAAATTCTCAACCGAAAAGTTCGTACAAAATCATGAGCAAGCCTTCTTGAGTTCCTTCTCTTGGAATTTGTGCTACCAAACCATTTGTATTATATTTTGCAGAAAATAGGGCAGCATATTTTAATTGAGTAAGCAGAGGCTCAGTGACAATGTGGTGAGCAAAGCAAATAGATTCCTGGCTCCCACTGGGCTCACATCCTACTGCAGGAGCTGGGGAGAGAGCAGGCAATAAAAAAAAAATTTAAGCCCGTATATTTGAAAATGTGAGAAATGAGTAAGTGATAAGAAAAAATAAAAAGCAGGGTCAGGGGAGAGAGGATGCAGAGGCCGTTTTAGATGAGGTGACCAAGAAAGAGCTCTCTGAGGAGAGGCCTGAGGAAGAGAGGCGAGAGCCGTGCGAAGGTCTGGGGGAGGAAATGCCAGGCAGAGGGACGCGCGAGGCTGAGGCCGTTCATGTCCGAGTGCAGTGTATATGATTCTTAGCAACTGTAGTCCAGTCAGGTCTGGGTTATGAATTCTCCAAAAACTGAATAGTAACAAAATCAGGCTATATAGCTTTGTGTGTGCACCAAATGCTTCTTAAACTGTTGTATGCATGGGAGGCACCTGGGGACCATGGTAAAAATGAAAAATGAACATTGCAGGACAGGTGGCAGTCTGCCAGGCGTTTCCTTAGCTCTCACTTTTCACTGTGGCAATCAGGCTTCACATTTCCTGAGCTTAGTTTAAACTTTTTTAGTAGCCCTGACTGGTGTGGTTCAGTTGGCTGGGCATCGTCCCACAGCTCAAAAGGTCACTGATTGGATTCCCAGTCCACGCTCATGGTTGGCTTGCAGGTTCAGTCCCCACTCAGGGCACGTATAAGAGGCAGCCGACCAATGTTTCCCTCTCACGTCGATATTTCTCTCCCTTTCTTTCTCCCTCCTTTCCCCTCTCTCTAACAATAAATAAATATTAAAAAATGAAACTTTTTCCGTAAAGGATAGTTTGCTGGCATGGGTCCAGGAAGAAACAGGTTGTCATGAAAAAAAGCAAAGCTTCCTTCCAGCTGGAAATAGCAGATAATGTTACTTGGAACAATTTTTTTCACTGAAGATAACTATAAAATCTGAATGAATTTTTTTAATTTTAAAAGCATCATAGAGCTAAATGATTGGATTTACTAGGCCAAAATTTTGGAGAGGAAAACAGAGCCTCTTCTATCCTCAGTCTTGTATCCTGCGACTGGAAGAGGCAGCAAAAGGAAGACCTTGTGAGAGGAGGGAGGTGGTGCAATGGGGTATGAAAAATTAGAGTCTTGCACTGACCAGGGCTAGAATCTGCTGGCCCCTCCTCCAGGCCCTGGGCTGGGAAGCCAAAGGGTTGTACCGCGGAAGTGAGCCACAGACTGCAGTCCATGGATCACCAGCCCCCGGAGGGACAGGCGGAAAGAAAGCCTCCAAGAGGAAGAAACCACTTTAAGTCCAAATTAATTCTATAACTATGTTTTTCCAATGCGATGCCCAGCAAACATAAAACAATAATGATGTATATGAAGAAATAAAACAAAATGAGTAAGAGCCATCAGAAACAAACAGAATATATAAAGAGGCCCATGGGAACTCCAAATAGTGGAACTTTTTAGACACAAATGATCACATAACTTTGCTTACCACGTTCATGCTCAGGGTGATAAAGGGCAGCCTTGGAAACTGCAGCAAGAAACTGGAAATTTAAAAAGTGATATTACAGATTTGAGAAGCAAACAAGCAGAAAGCAGAGGCGGATTTAACAGCAGGCACACCGGGCACGTGCCCTGGGCCCCAACTTCTGAAGGCCTGTATTTTTATTTTCCCTGTCTCTCTCCTTTTTTTAAGGGGCCCAATATTTTCTTCTGTACCCAGGGTCTCAACCAACCTTAATCCATCTCTGGCAGAAAGTATAGAAGTAAAAGAAAGTTACAATAATTGAAATCGAGAAAACAATAGATAATATAGCTGAAGGAAGAATCAGCAAGATGGAAAATAGTTCTAAAGAAACAGATGAGAGAGAAGCACAGAGAAACAGAATGGCAAATCAAAAAGAGGGAACGAAGCACAGAGGCTACGAGCAAAAGTTGAACGTACGTTTAATTCGAGTCACAGAAGGAGAAGAGAAAGGAGCAGAGCAGCATTGGAAGAAACAAAGGTTGACGGTTTCCTAAAACTTTTAAAAATATCAACCCACAAAGTTTAAATCAAGTCCAAGCAGGGTGTTTTTTTTTGTATTTTATTTTTTTAAGCCATACCTAGAGACATTGAAGTGCCACTGCAAAACACCAAAGAGAAAACCTTTTTTGAAAGGACATGGAATCAGATAGAAACTAGGTTCAAATCCCAACTCTGCCATAATAAACGGTGTGACTTTGAATGAGCAAGCTACCTCTCTGTGGCCCCGTTTCTGAATCATGTAAATAATAATGTCTAGGTCACACAGTTGTTGAGAAGAGTCAACAAAATCATCTATGTAAAATGCCTAGTATGGCATCTGGTACATGTAAAGCCTCCCTTTCGTCCTCAGAGTGCTCTTTGAACGATGCCCACTGCTCTCAATTGTCAGGACTTTGCAGTTTTGTGGATAGAAACTGTTAAAGAGACAATTTTAGACTTCTAGCAGATTTTCCTTAAATTATTGTGAGGTGTGAACATGAACCCAGAAATCTAGTCAAACCACTCACTAGGTTAATAATATCAATGCAAGAAGTTTTCCTTTAACCTTTGAGGGAAAGGGAATAGGTAGTCAGTCGTAAATTAAATAAGACCTCCCTCCAGGTGCCAAGTCTTGTAAATCATTTCCTCCAAAACCTCTGAAAGCTCATTTTGTTCACCATGGTAAGATATTTCACATTCTTCCTCTAAATTTTTCTTATTCACCTTAATTATAAAACCTTAAAGGGTTAGGGCTATACCATCAAAGAGAAAAAACTGGCTACTTATCCACAAATACTGTCTAATCAGATTCTTCAACATCCTCCACTTAGATAGCTATTAATTTCATAATTTCCTTTCTAATTATTTTTCTTTATAGGAAAAAGTTATCGTTTTTCTTTTTCAAAGAAAGGCTGGCTTTCAACTTTGCATTTACTGAAAATGTCTCTTGATGTGGGAACTTCTGCACAGAAATGGTTATTTTTGTTCACCAGGGAGAATATCTCTCATGAGTAATATTATAGTTGGCAATGCACAGGAAATCAACAACAATGTTAAGAGGGTGTTTCTTACTGAACAGAGGAAAACAAGTATGTATAGCTTTTATATCTACCCCCTTTCCCTTTTAGCTTTACATTCGTTCTTGGTACTACTAGACTTTATGTTTCTGGTAGTTAAATAAGGCCCTGAAATTGTTTCCCTTTTTGTTCCCCACGGAAAAGGAAAATCTCTGCAGATTTCCTTTGTGTGTTTCATGCTTCCTGAATATTGACCTCATTTTATAGATCTGCAAATCCACGTATCTAATTAAATTTTACTTGAATGTCACATAGTTAAGTCTTTGCTTCAATATTAGAGTACAACCACAGCAGGTCACTACTTTGTTCTGAGTCTGAGCTGACCGGGAAATCAGGCCCTCTCCCACCTGCCCCAGGCCACAGAACTTCAGGTCACGTGCTCTGAAAATCTTAAGTCTTAACCAACAACGAGATCTGTAATATCATATCCTCCCCCAAGAGGAGTGCTCTCAGCCCTCATAGATAATGAATGTCTATAAACATTGCGAACTCTCACAGGTGGTTATCAGTCTTCCATTCAGATGGTCTTTTGGAAGTTAGCTTAGACTTCCCCTCCCCTGCAAGGGAATCAGAATGAGAGCTTCGCCCCTTGCTGTGCACCAGGAGGCCCCTCCTCCCTGCTAACGCCAGTCAATTTTTGGAGATCTTATGTGGTATTCATGGGAAAAACACCAGAGTAATCCCGACCAAGGAATATTCTGTAAAATAACTAACCGCTACTTCTTAAAACTCTCAAGGTCATCAGAAACAAGAAAAACCTGAGAAACAGTTACAGGCAAGGGAAGACTAAGGTGACATGATGACTAAATGTAATGCGGTGTCCCGCGTGGGACCCTGGAACTGGAAAAAAACAACAACAAAACTTAGATTAAAAACTAAGGAAATCTGAACAGATTGATCACTAGTGAGGAAACTGAATCATTAATGAAAACCTTCCAACAAGCAAAAGTCAGGACCAGATGGCTTTCGGGGTGAATTCTACCAAACATTTAAAGAAGAATTAATATCAATCCTTTTTAAACTCTTGCAAAAAATACAAGAGGAACACTTCCAAACTCATATGAAGCCAGCATTACCCGGAGGGGAGGAAAAACACTACAAGAAAATAAAATTACAGGCCAATATCCCCAATAAACATAGATACAAAAGTCCTCAACAAAATATTAGCAAACCAAATTCAACAATATAGAAAAAAGACACAAAAAAGAAAAAAACAAGAACTCATAGATACATACAAAGGACAGATTGGTGGTTGCCGGAGTCAGTAAATGGGTGATGGGTGAAATGGGTGAAAGTGGTCTAACGGTACAAAATTCCAGTTCCTGAAGAAATATGTCCTGGGGATGTAAGGCACAGCATGTGAGTACAGTACATCATGCGTTGCATAATTGAAGGTTGCTAAGAGGATAGGTCTTAAAAGTTCTCATCACAAGAAAAGAAAACTTGTACCTATGTGTGGGGATGAGTGCTAACCAGGCTTATTGTGGTGATTCTTTCACCGTATATACAAATATTGAATCTTTTCGTGTATACCTGAAACTAATATACTGTTATGTGTCATTTATATTTCAATTAAAAAAAACCAACTCAGTAAATCTGGATAAACTACCCAGACTTCAGTTAATAATAACATTGATATTGGCTCTTTAATTGTGACAAATGTACCATACCAATATAAGATGTTAACAATGAGGAAACGAGGTGCGGGATATATAGGAACTCTTTGTACTATCTTTGCAACTTTTCTAAGAATTTAAAACTTCTAAACTGAAGAGTTTATTTAAAAAGAAGATGAAGAAAATCTGCCATTCAGGTGAGGTAAGAAACTGGGGGTTGTGATCTCCAGCTTCAGACTGGTAAGAATTCCCCTCCTTTTTTCCTTCCCTGGTCTTTATACATGGAAAAGTATCTTTTATCATTTTTAAAGAAACATTTTATTTGTTCTTCCGAGTCTGTGATCTCCTTTCCCTACAAGTCCTTCTATCCAGCTACAAAACTAGAATATCAAATGGTGGCATGGAAGGACACCTGCAGCAACAACGAAAAAGTAGTCTGATGTTTGGATATATTAACTTGTAAAATTGGGTTCTCACTAATGTATCCAAACATCTCCAACAGTGATAGGCAAATCTGCTGCCCCTCATCTGCATGTGAAAGTCAAAATGGACATATCTCTGTAATAGGACAAAGGCCACTTTCTCAGGCCCTCCTTCCCAGAGCTGGCTGGACCGCCAGGCATGACTGACCCTAATTGTTTTACAGCCTTTATCCTCAGGACTAGAAAATTACTGGAAGCGCCCTGAAGGCGCAGAGCCTCCGGGAACTTGCAAAACAGGACATACCAGCCCCTGCACCCAGAGACAACATCGGAACAAGCTGCAGCCTGACTGAAACATGCTGCTCTACGGCCAGCCCATTACTCAGTAAAAACCTAAAGCCCTAAACCCTCAGCGGTGGTGCGGGTGCATTTCTCCACACCCAGCCCTTCATCTTCCTTGGGAGCGTAAAAGTAAAAACCCTTCACTCTGCACTTTCTTCTCTTTGTGAATTCTTTCACGGCCCGTGTCACTGACCACCCTAACACTCCGGATCCTTCCTTCGGGATGCCTCATTAAAGTCACTTAAAAAATAATAATAATTGCCTTACCGCGCGGGCAGTTTCTGAGCCTTCCGGAGAGCGCTGGCGTAGCACGAGACAGGCAACCGGAAGCTCCTGTAGAACCTTGTCGGCACAGAGCTTTTCATCTTGGGTGCTGTCAGAAAAGGTGAGTGGAAAGATCCATCAAGTGACAAGGAAAAAAAAAACAATAGAGGAATGTCATACTGAAACAGAAAACTCTTAAAAAGGGTCTCTTTGCATTTCTGCCTTGGTACAGCTTTACATGTAGATTTATCTTCCATGAAAGAAAAGACAAGTATACAATTAATCAAAGACAGAAATGAAAAGTCATGCTGTCTAGCTCTATTTCAATAGGAAACTATTTCTAGCACTGCTTATTTTGGCATTGCTAATGCAAAGGTAAGTACTTTAGGGGACATACTCCTATTTTTATACTGAGGAAATAAACACAGCTACCAGGCTATCACATCACGGTATGAGTGTGTGCGCGCGTGCGTGTGTATTTGTGCAATAAAGTAAATAGCAGTTTTGACAGGGTCAGAAATCTATGAATTAACCTGCGGTAACACATCGAGAAAAATGTAGAACTATACACAACCAAGCTTTTGCTGTTGGGGAGGTTGACAATAAAATGACCTGAAATACATGCAAATGTCAGGAGGTATTAACACGTTTTTCACATAAAAGTTGTTACTATTTTGCTCTCCAGAATCTAAACACTTTCTGTGTCTGGGGACACAAGTTTTGGTTACAGGTAAAGACCACCCCCTGCCATCCAAGCTGAAGTCACCAGGTACTCACTCTCACAGTGTCGCTGGCAGCTAACACCTTGGGCCTCAGGGGCTCTAAAAACCGGCTCCCGACTTTGAAACAGGGCGTGCAGAGGAGCAGAAACAGCAGGGCATTTCCTCACGCAGCGCCAGGCATGGAGTATCCGTCAGGTGTTCAGGCTGCATAGGCCAATGTTCGGCCCACCGCTGGCGGTGTCCCCACGGGCCAAGCCTGTGGTTTAATTTTGAGTGGCTAGGACCTGGATGAATTGGGCTAATTGACTTCAGTGGGGATAGCAAAATCCAGCCCTCTTGGTATTAATGTGAGTCACTCCACATTCGCTTACTAAATTTCTTTTCGAAGACAAAGTGCGTTGGTTTATTTTTCTTGCAATGGCATCCTAACTGATAAGGGGATGGCTGCAGGGAGTAGGCTCCAGAGAAATGGGGTGGAATCTGAGGTTGATTACTTGGCGTGGTCAGGGTAAAAGGCAACAAAACTTTAGCTGGGATTGAAGAATTGGGAGGCGGCGGTGGGTGAGGGACATGCTGACTCTCAGAACCTACAGAGGTGAAAGATTCCCTTTCATTATTTCCCCATGGTCATCAGGAATGAAGGAAGTGCCCCTGAGTGGTTATTGCCATAGACCAGGGTTTCTCGGCTTCAGCATTATTGGGGTTTTAGGCTGGGTCTTTCTTTGGTGCAAGGGGTGTTCTGTGTGTTCACTACAGGATGTTTAGCAGCATCCTTGGCCTCTGCCCACTAAATGCCAGTAGCACCCTTCCCCACAGTTGCGACAACAAAAAATGTCTTCAGACATTGTCGAATGTCCCCTCGGGGGCAAAACTGTCTTCAGCTCAGAACCTCTGCCATAATGGAGCATGAAGAGGCTGAGGAATTAAAGGACTTTGGGGTGGATAGCTTAATGGAAGAGGATGACAATCCAGAATTCTTAAATATCCCGTTCAAGGGATGGAGAGAAAACAGGGAATCCATCCGATTTTGCCAAAAGCCTCCTTTACCTGTTACAAGCTGCCAGGCTAGGAGAGCAAAAGCCCAGTCACAAACCTGAGCCATGAGCTTTGCTCCGCCACGTGGCTCCCAACCCAGCAGGGCCATTGGTGCTCAGAGAGCTGTAAATGGGGAGGCCGTGTGGAACTTGTGGTAGGCTTCTCTTGAAGGACTCACTACCCAGCGGCTAGGAGGGTGCCCGCAGACAGCCATCAGCTGTCAGCCCTCTTTGGTAATCGCTTCAGCTGAAGAGAGTTTGCCCAAGGCCTCGCCCCCTTCCAGGGGAAGCCGCAACTGATGACTGATAATAGGCACCCAGCTCCCTCACATCAAATTCTACAACTTGAGGGGCCACCCCAGCTTTCAAACACTGTGCAGATTCAGAGGAGGCCCTAATTGAGATTGCACTGCAGCCAAAGATGACCTCGTAAGTGGGCCCCCGGAGGAGGGGAAAGCCCCGAGTTATAGCAATTGCCAATTTCCATGCAAGCTAGCACCAACAGGCCACTGCCACAGCTCGACATCTCTCTTGGTCCCTTTCTGCTTTGCCCCCTTCTTATCTGCAGGTGGTAATTCCAAGACTATTCCCTGATCAAGCTCCAGCACTTCAATCTCTCTCTGTCTCAAAGCCCGCTTCCAAGGGAACCCGCCCTAAAACCCAGGGGAGTGGTAGATCAGATCCCTAGAAAGGAGAGTAAGCTCCCATTACGGAGAGAAAAAGAGTTCACTGTTTAAATCATAATAGCCTCCAAATGCTTGCCTGGGGGGAAAGAAACCAGCAATCTCTTGATTTTTCAAAAACACAGATAAAGGCTGATGTCAAAATAAAACCAACTGCAAAGGAATGTTAGGTTACATCAATGTTGTCATGGCTATTATGATATGACTAAAGTCATATGACTAAACTATGTAAATGGCAGTGGCAGAATGTCTATACACTACTTCATAGTTTCTGTCTTAACTCTAATTTTAAAGTAAAACAAGAATCGCAATTTAAATTCGCTTCGGAATAACTGCGTCTTCAGGAAAGATATATATGTTTGAAGAATAAGTTTCTCTCAACATCTTGTCTTAAGAGTATAAAAGTTTGTTCAGTTTTTTAAAATTTTCCTTTCAAATTGATTCTTCTCTATGTCCTACCAGAACAAAAGAATCATAAGAGTTACCTGTGGATTAGCTGATAAATGAAATCAGGTAATCTTGCCCTGAAGGAATTTTGGACCTGCCTGCTCTCGGAGAAGCAAGGTTTGGGAGAGCCCACTGGGGAGGTCACTGTAGGTGCTGCTTTCCTTGAGGGGTTTGGGAGGAAATGAAATACCATGAAACACAAAAAAATAATGTAAAATAGAAATGATGGAGTCCCCCTAATTCAAATAATTTCAAATAAGCCTTCAACCAATAGCAATGTCATAAAGAAAAATACACTGTATTTTACATCACATTTTTAAAAGAAATAGAAAACAGGACTAGGCCGCGTGTCTTGTATGAGAAAGGAATGAACAGATGTAAAAGAGGCCACCATATGAAAGACCCATTGAAGAGAAGCGCATGGATGCTTGATATACCCTACAGACAGGTTGGGACAGCATGATTTATCTCTGTCTCAGAATGGAAACCTACGATGCAGAAAATGAGGTTAAAATGAAAAACGTAGGAATCCTGGCCAAAAAAAAAAAAACAGTAACAGATAATCTATGTTTAAAATAAGGGCATACTTTAAAATGAAGAACCAACATTCTTGTTGTGAGGAATCCAGGAATTTACTGACAAGTGTGGACAAGGAAACCAAGTTGCAATTCTTCCTTAGAGAACTTGAGACTCTTCTTCAGCCCAAGACAAACTATAGATCTAGAATGAAAGGGCCCACCGCATTTTTTTAGGATTATCAAGATGTTTTAGCAGTAGCAAAGATTTCACAAAAGGAAACAAGGGCAGGGAATGGAAGTTACTTAGATTTTTCTTCATGGTAGAAACAGAAGAATAATTTAGAGTTCCCAAAGAAGTAGTTACACACAGATGATGAGCCACTGTGAAAATTAAATAAAGTTGAACTAGAACCAAATTTGCTATTGAACGATGATCTCATAGTATTCTTACTAATCGGAATAAAAGATCACTTACCAGGTGTCAGACAGGGTAGTAGGCCTGTGTTCCCTTTCTACAGAGGAAGAAACAGGCTTAGAGTGAAAAGGGGACAACTGTCAAAGAGCAAGGTCGTACCTCTGATGTCCTGATGAGAGGAGCGCTTCCTAACTTCATGGTGTGTAACTCAGTTGAGGGACAGTTGCGCTTTCCTACACTTAGAAGACAAACTATTTTCATCGTTCCTATTTCATCTTTTCAGGATCAAGGCCTAAAGCTTTCTGGAAGAAGTCATTAAACAGCTACAATTTCATTATGTTAACACTTCGTTAGCACAAAACTGCTTTTTGTTCGTTCCTTTGTTTGTTTTAATGCAAGAGCAACATCAGATATTTCAGTTCTTAAGTAATATGCTTATTTATATTTCATTTTAGACTCTTTTGTAATACATACTTTTATTCAAGTATATATACAGAAATGGGACACACAAAAAGTGTACATTTCCATTGATTTTCATAAAATGAACACAGCTATGTAACAAGTTTTCAGATAAAGAAATAGAACATGACCTGGTCCCCAGAAGTCCTCTTGTGCGGTCCCTGTCGCTAACCTTTTCTCAAGGGTAACGATCATTGAATAGCACATAAATTAGTGTTGTCTGTTTTTGAACTTCATATAAATGAAATCACATATATTTATATCTTACAGTGTATGAAATCACATACATTTATATATTACTGTATTTATATGTTACTGTATTACTGTATTATATATTACTGTATATTACATTATATTTGTAAAATATATTTATATAGTTGCATGCAATTATAGTTTGTTAATTCTCATTGACATGTAGCATTCCACAATTTAGTTATCTATCCTACCACTGAGAGGTATTTATTGGTTC
Source organism: Mormoops blainvillei (assembly GCA_004026545.1). Classification (NCBI taxonomy): domain Eukaryota; kingdom Metazoa; phylum Chordata; class Mammalia; order Chiroptera; family Mormoopidae; genus Mormoops; species Mormoops blainvillei. The sequence goes on from PVJD01001158.1 coordinate 62,381, forward strand.
TTTTTTCCTTCAAGTTTTGATGGAATAAATGCTGCTATGAATATTTCTATATATCTTTTTGGTGAACATGTGGGGGTCAATTTGGGAATTATTGAGATTCATTGGCTATATGTTTGCTTTGAATGGAACTTAAAAATATATAATTTCTCTCTTTTCAGTGTGTATTCCTTTAGTAGATGTTGGGCAAATATTTGTGAATGTCCATTTTACATATTTTGTGTTACATTTTTCCCTAAAAGGAGATTTCCTCAAGAAATGGTGAAACCTTAAGTTCCTTGAACATATTACTCACTGCATGTTACAAGGATTCAGCAATAATCAAATACTATGCCAATATAGACTTCTATTTCTTAATTATATTTTGATTATGCTGTTACAGTTGTCTCAATTTTGCTCCCTTTGGCCCCCTTTACCCAGCATACCCCACTCCCTCAGGAAATCCCCACACCATTTTTCATGTCCATGGGTCATGCATATAATTTCTTTGGCCATTCCAATTCCTATGTTGCACTTTATATCCCCATGGTTAATCTGTAACTACCTATTTGCACTTCTTAATCCCCTCACCTCTTCACCTACTCCCCTACATGCTCCTCCCATCTGGCAATCATCAAAATGCTCTCCATATCCATGATTCTGTCGCTGTTCTGCTTGTTTGCTTAGTCATTTTTTTAGATTCAATCATTGATAGATATGTATTTAATGCCATTTTATTGTTCATAGTTTGATCTTTTTCTTAAATAAGTCTTTTTAACATTTCATATAATAATGGTTTGGTGATGATGAACTCCTTTAGTTTTCTCTTGTCTGGAAAGCTCTTTATCTGTCCTTCGATTCTAAATGATAAGTTTGCTGCATAGAGAAATCATGGCTCTATTTCCCTGCTTTTCATAACTTTGAATATTTCTTGCAAGTCTCTTCTAGACTGTAAAATTTCTTTGGAGAAATCAGCTGACAGTCTTATGGGAACTCCCCTATAGGTAACTAACTGCTTTTCTTGCATTGCTTTTAAGATTCTCTCTTTATTTTTAACCTTTGGTATTTTAATGTTGATGTGTCTTGGAGTGGGCCTCTTTGTTTCCACCTTGTTTGGGACTCTCTGTGCTTCCTGAACTTGCATGTCTATTTCCTTCACCAAATTAGGGAAGTTTTCTTTCATTATTTTTTCAACTAGATTTCCAATTTCTTGCTCTTTCTCTTCTCCTTCTGGTACCCCCATGATGCAAATGTGGGAATGCTTGAAGTTGTCCTAGAGGCTGCTTATACTATGCTCAGTTTTTTAGATTCCTTTTTCTTCTTGTTGTCCTAATTGGTTGTTTTTTGATTCCTTATGTTCCAATAATTGATTTGATTCTCAGCTTCATCCATTCTACTGTTGTTTCCCTGTAAATTATTCTTTATTTCAATTAGTGTATCCTTTGTTTCTGAATGGATCTTTTTTATGCTATTGAAGTCATCACTAAGTTCCTCGAGTATCCTTATAACCAGTGTTTTGACTCTGCATCTAATAGATTACTTTTTTCCATTTTGTTTAGTTCTTTTTCTGGAGTTTTGATCTGTTCTTTCATTTGGATCATGTTTCTTTGTCTCCTCATTTCGGCAGCCTCCCTGTGTTTGTTTCTGTGTATTAAGTAGAGCTGCTATGACTCACTGTCTTGGTAGCATGGCTTTATATAACAGGTAGGTGTTCTGTAGGGTCTATTTGTACAGCCTCCCCCATCACCCAAGCTAGGTACTTGAGGTACGCCTTTCATGTGAGCTGAGTATGACCCTTCTCTTGTAATTGAGCCTTGGTTGTTGTTGGCAGATTAATGGGAGGTATTCACCCAGGCCAGTCAACTGCAAGGATTGGCTGTGACCACTGACTGCCAAACTCCACTCTCTGTGGATGATCAGCTGTGCAGGGTCAGCATGGTGGCGCTCTGACATGGTCTGTAGCTGTTTACTGGGCACACAGACTCTTGGATTTCCTTGGGTGGTGCAGGTCAAGGTCATTCCTACCTGTGTTTTGTGTGGGGCCACCTGACTGAGCTATGAAACAGTCTGAGATGGCTGCTACCTGTGCTGGGCTTGGAGATTCCCAGGCAAAGCCAAGCTATGAATCTAGGCTGGCTGCTGCTAGGCCAGGCCTGGGGCCACTCAGAAAGAGGTATGGGGCTTGGGGGCTCACTGCGGCCAGCTGTTGCTTGTTTGAGAGGATTTAGAAAGTTGTGGAGCATGAACAAAGACCAGCCATTCATATGGAAAAGTTACTGTTAACAGCTTGGGTAGGCCTGTAGTTTGGATGGGACAGTGTCTCAGGAGTTCTCCAGGGGAAGAGGGAGCAAACATTTTAGCCAGGGTGATGGAGTCTCAGATATGGTATGAGCCTGCTGGCTCTGTGACTTTATGGGGGGAAGGTTCAGAAAAAGGGACAAAGGCCTCTGCCCAACTTTCTGTCCGGAAGAAAGCTGTCCCCTAGCTCTTGCCTTAATACCAGACACTTCAGTTCCTTCCTGTCTGGCACTAGGGCCTTTCCAGCTGCTACCACGGTGCTGAAGCTCAGGGTGAATGAGTCTGAGTAAGTCTGTATGTAGGTTCTTTAAGAGGAACTGCTTGAGACTCCAGAAGTTTCCTCCACCTACTCAATCCCAGGTAATTTTTGCAGCTAGAAGTTATGGGTACTTATCTTCCTGGCACCTGAACCCTGGGCTGGGGTGCTTGGTGTGGGGCTGGGACTTCTTGCTCCTGAGATATCCATCCTGAATTTTTTTCCACCACAGTTGGATGTGGAACCAGCCTGTTCCACATCCCTGCCCCTCCTACCAGTCTGGACGGATATATTTTCTTTAATTCCATAGTTATCAGACCTCCATTCAACTCAACTTCTAATAATTCAGAGTGATGGTTGTCCTATATTTTAGCTGTAATTTTGATGTGGTTGTGTGAGGTGGCAAGCTGTGTTTACCTATGCTGCCATCTTGACCAGAAGTCCCTAGACTTCTACTGATGGATGTACAGCAGACTAGGTTCACAACAAATGAAAAGTACCAAATAATATTTATCTTTTAAAAATCTTCTTAAATCCAAACTGGCTAGAATAGACAGTAAGAAATATTCAGATCAAAAGCTAAACAAGAGCTTTGATATGTACAGCCATCTGGGAGTTGGGGATAGGAGAGAAAATCCAAGGCTGAATAGAGAGTGAAGCTAGAACCCAAAGAGTATATGCTTCATGGAAGGAAGAAGTAGAAATATCATTTTTCTGCCAGGGGATTGCAATGTTAATTGTTAATGAATGGAGTAAAAAACAAAAAAAAATAGCTGTCATAAGAAAATATCCTTATACTAGTCTATATAGCAAGGCTCAACTAGTGCCAGTGGAATGATATCAGACCACATAGCTTAAAAAACCAACAAGAAAATAATAACTAGAAAGCCCTGACTGATGTGGCTCAGTTGGTTGGGTGTCAGTCACTGGTTTGATTCCTGGTCAGGGTATATACCTGGCTTTTAGGTTCAGTCCCCAGTCAAGGCATGAACAAGAGGCAACCAATCAATGTTCCTCTCCTGCATTGATGTTTCTCTCCCTCTTTTTCTCTCTCCTTTCCTCTTGCTCAAAAAATGAGTAAATAAAATATTTTTTAAAATAATAACTGGAAACATCTCATATTTAAAAATAAAGAACTGTACTTCTAAATAATAATCAATTCTTCAAAGAAGATATTATAACTGAAATTAACAAAATTTAGAACCATACAATAACAACAATTCCACATGTCAAAACTTTTGGTATGCAGGTAACACAATAATCAGAGAGATATATAACTTTGTTGAACTAATTAGGAACTTTTTAAAAGGCTACATATTAGTGAAAAAAGAATTCTACTTAAGGAGTTAGTAAAAGAAGAGCAAAATAAATCCAAAGAAAAATGGAAGTAAGAAAATAATATAGATAAAAGCAGAAAATAGAAATCAGAAAACAAATTTCCAATTGTGAAAATTAACAAATCCAAAAGTTGATTCTTTGAGATGATTAATTAAATTGTCAAACCTTTCATAAGACTGATAAAGGAAGAAAGAAAGAAGTACAAATTAATAATATTGGGACTGAAAAAGAAAATATAACTGCAGATACTATAGACATTATAAAAGGATATTATGAATGACTTCAGGGTAATAAATTTTAAAACTTAGAAAAAATAGACAAATTCCTAGAAAATTATAATTTACCAAAACTGACTGAAGAAGAAATGATAGAACTGAAGCTTTCTAAAGAAACTGACTCAGTCATCGAAAATCTTCCTAAATGAGAGATAATAATAGGTTCTTCTTTAAAAAATCTCACACAGCAATAGTAAACCACAACAGTATCTATCTATATTTGTTATAAGGGTCTCTAGGTAAATTTGAACACAGATTAGATACTTACTGACATAAGGAATTATTATTAATTTTAGATATGATTCTGGCATCATGTTTAAAACAACTCCTTATCTTTTAGAGCAGGGGTGTCCAAGCTTTCATTGTCTCTGGGCCACACTAAAGAAGAAGAATTGTCTTGGGCCATACATTAAATACACAAACACTAATGAAAACAGATGAGCAAAAAAAAAAAAGAAGAAGAAGATCCGTGCATAATTTTTGTGATATCTACTACCACAGATAAGCAAAAAAGTCCTCATTATAATAAACCTAATTATGCAGTGGCCCTTTCACTAATCTCTTAAAAAAGTCAAGCAGGTCCCAAGTTTGTGATCACTAACATGGAAAATGTACATATCTAAGTAATAAAGTATCTAAGTAATAAAGTAATTCAGTATGAAACAGGAATAAAACTAAGTAATATTTTAAGTAAATTTACAATTTTGTGTTGGGTCTCATTCACGGCCATCCAGAGCTGTAGGCATGCCCCGGGCCGCGGGCTGGACACCCGTGTTTTAGAGGAACACTTTTAACTGTTTGTGGACAAAATGATATAAAATCTGGAATTTCCTTTAAAAATAATAAAGTAGGTAGGGATCACATGAAACAAGGCTGGCCATGGTTGATTATTGATGGTACTGGGTGATCAGCATAGGGGTTCATTGTATCATTCTCTTCATTTTTGTGTTTGTTTGAAAGTTTTGATAATAGATCTTTTTTAAGTTCCCAGGGATGAGAATCATGACTTACATATATTGTCTAAATATTCTGTTGACCTATTCAATAGTTAATTTAAAGATTTAAAAGGTGAATTCAGCATTGTCAATATAAGTTGGATACAACTTCTTAGATAATTTGGATACTTCTCTCATCTTTGTTTTGCGGGAAATACTTGGTAGTTTTACCTTTGAAGACACTCCAAATGCTTTTTAAAATGAAGTGGGTATGAAGAAAAAATTATGAATACTGATTGCTAAAACATCATATAGCAAATCATTTTACTAGTGTGAAATACCCCCAGCCCAGTCTCAACCCCCAACCCCCCATCACCTTTCCAAAACTGAATCCTTAAGTCCAAACTCGGCCCTTCCTAGGTTATCAACACTAACAGCAACTTCATAAACAGTTTCTTGTCTCAATTCCCCTTCTATGTACCCACCAGAATGCACGTCACTCATTCTAGAACAGGAGCCTCAATATACAGGGTCTGGCAGAAGTCACGCCTGCTTGAGTGTGGTTGGCAGGGGAATAATATGAGTGTAATAATTTATAGTTTTAATTTGAACATTTCACCTAAAATGTCATGTGGTGGGCTTGAGTGTGATGTTATGTTACAGAATTCCATGCTTATGAATTTGCAGGAAAAGATTTTGTAATAAAAGAGGGGTGTTATTTGTGCTGGACCCTGTATTTACATTGTGTGCGTGGTCCCAGCAGGGTAACTGCCTCCCTCACTGGCTTATGGTGAGGCTTAAAGGAGATGAATGTAAAAGCCTTGCAAGCTGAATGTCTTGCAACACATCCTCTGCCGCAAGTAGACAGCAGTTCTCATCTTTGGAAAGAGGCTTCTTTGAGTGGAGGAGGAGGCTCCTTCGCTCCCTACCACAAGCAAACGTATTTCGTTGTTTCTTCCCTCACTAGTCGGGACTCCCCATCATGAGGTGGAGAAGCTAGATAAGGAGGGCAACGTCACACCACGGCTGCCTCTAAGAGGACACGTTACTCAGGGCATACTTGGGCATAAACTTGGTCATTTCAGTTAACTCAGAAGGGGCTGGGCATGAGCTCCTGGGAGGGAACTACGTCTTGTCTAAAGGGCACAAAATAATGGGGATTTTTTTGTTTGTGGTCTCACCCAATTTAAGATATCTTCTTAAGTGCTCAGAAACTAGCTGGAAATACTACAAATCTCAACCTCCCTTATCCCTTTGCTCTCTACAAGGCAAAGGGAGTTGGAGAGTTTTTTAAAAAAACACTGCCTGTTCTGCCCTCCCGTAGTCAAGATAAAACAAAATATGGGTTATTATGCCTCACAGGGGCATAGAATAAGTTCAGTTAAATTTGAGATTGGTGTTTTTAACATGTCAGATTGTCATTTGAAATTCATTTTTCTGTGCAGATCAAGAAACAAAAGAGGTTTTAGAATGAATCCCAAAGGAGTTGAATAACTAGTCATACTGGGTGGATTTTTAACAGCCTCAATTGAGAGGTGGTCTATGTATCCTGTTTTTCAGCTGTTCAGATGAATTCTCATGGCTTTTCCTTTGTCTGATAGACCTTTGCTTTTTCCTATGATTTTAGTAGGATTTATTCAAGTGTTTCACACCCAGGACCAGCTGAAGGACAATTTTACATTTTAATACATTTAAGTCCCTAGGTCCAAGTCTTTCCTTCCTGGAACTGACAGCTCCACTTCTCACTCCCTCCTGTCCTGACTCTGGAAAATTTCTCCTGCCCCTTCTAGAACACAAGTGTACAATTTAGTCAACCCCGGTCCACAGGAACCAATAACACATCCTTGTAACTCAGAAATGTCATTATAGCTTCCAGAGAGGACCTCCCCACCCTAGTCCTAAAGCTCAATTTACTCTTTAAACCAATAATCCTAATTCATCAGGATAACGTATGATATACACTTTATAAAGTTTACCTTGTGGTAGACCCTTTCTGGGGAATGTGTTCCAGGGCTATATATGTGGCAGGATAGAAAGAAATTAGGGAAAACTCCTGACAGTGGAACGAGGAAGTAGGTATGGACATCACGGGCCGATAGGTCTTCTCACCAGAGCCCCTCCTCCTGTCCATGATCCACGGAAAATAATTTATGGCAGGAGACTCCTGCAGTGGTCAAAGAAGTCAACTACAATGACTGGCTAAACAAGATCAATCCAAGATGGAGGAATAATTGACCAAAGACCCACAATAAAGCTCATTATACAATCGTTTTAATAAAAATTGACATCACAAGTGAAGGGGGAGGGGGCTGAGGAGAACAAATACCTTGAGACTTTTGAAACAGATCATATTAAGAACAAGAGCACCACCACCACCACCCCAACCAGAAGGTAGAGACAGAATTTGGCACAGCAAAGTTCGGCAACAGCCCACCCTTGGAAACATAAAATCCCAAGAACTCACTGGCCACATGCCACGACTCACTTAGAGTCTGCTCATGTCCACCTGGACGTGTACTTTCACTTCTTTCACAGCGACCCTGGGAGGCTTGCAACCAGGTAACCTGCATCTGGGCCTATTTCTTTCTCCACCTAAATACAACTTGCTTTTGCTCTCAGGCTCCTTTTTAAATTCTTTCCTGCATGAGTTAAGAGCCTGGAGGTCCCGGACCACGCTGGGGCCGCCCAACCCCCAGCACAGAACCAGTTTGGTGGCATACACATGTTGATGAGTTCTGCTTTGTTGTTGTTGTTGTTGTTGTTGTTGTTTACTCAATAGGGAATTGATATTTCTTGTAAAATTGGAGGAAGGGGCAACATCCCTTACCACCTCCTTCCAACCATCTTGGCTCTGTAAGTCTCCTTTGTCAGTTTTGTCAGCTAGAGAATTGCAACTGGTTGTCTACACACATGGCAACCGGATCTGACCCATGCGGGGGTGGCCTCTCAGAGGCAGGGGAATGCGAGCTGCCCAAGCTAAGATCAGTTGCTTTGGTTCCTATTTCCGCCATGGGTTGGTTCATTTGTGTTTTCTTCCGTCAGTCACTCATTTTGGCTAGTGAACAGGCCACACGATGAAGAAATTCATGTGTCTGTGTTTTAGGTAATTTAGGGGAAAAAACATACTTGAAAGGTAAACCAGCAGGAACCCAGACTGACGTCCTGTAACTAGGTTTTCTGCTATGTTAAACATCTCTGATAATCACATACTTGTTGGTGGCCAACTGAATTCAAAATCAAAACATGCATAAAGCAGACTTACGCAGCGCATTCCCAGGTTCCGGAGAACAGCTTGTCGTGGCTCTGTTTCATCAAAGGAAGCCTGGCTCTGTTGCAAGAATGGCTTGCTCACTCTGCCGATAAATTAGTGGTATTAATGTGCCAGCAACAAAACAATCTGGGGATGATTTCTATAAAACTTGATATTTCATCCAAATATAATTAACACAGCCAAGAATTTTTGCCCTTGCTACTGTGAAATAACTCAGAGCCAGAGGTTGAGTTAATCAAAGCTAATCTCTTGTCCACATTTGAAGAAAGGTGTCAGTTGATTTTCCTTCTGTCTGCATAATAGTTTTTGAGAGAGCCATAAATAAGCCTCTTGCTTTTTCAGTTTGAAGGGTGTTTTTAGAGAGGATCAGGGGATGGAATCTGCCAGATTAGAGATTAATTTGGGAATTTAGGGGGATCAACGACTATGCAAATTTTGTAACAAAACAGTTATTGGATAGATATTAGACACTGACCTTTATAGCTGTTGTGTAGCTGGTCAGAAGTTCTAACTATAACCTTGCCTTTATCTATTCTTTGGAAAGCTGTAGAGGATTGTGGTAAAATGTGTTCACGTGGGCATCAGGATGATTCATTTTAACACTAACCTCCATCACTTTAGGTTTCATGCGAACTGAAGCTGTTTGCTGGGGACCTCTCTGTACCCTAATTTCCCATCAACAAATTGAGGTAAAGATACCTATCAACCTCACTGAGAAACTGAGCAAGATAATTTAAGTAAAGCTCATAGCACCAAATCAATACTCCACAAATGGTAGCCATTCTTACTAGCTGTTTAAACTGTTCGATGGACATAAAAACTAAGCTTGAGGTGATAATGAAGAGTATGCACCAAATTGGAGGAAATAGAAACAATTTATCTTATTTGAATTAGTGTTAATTCAGAGCGCTAATACATTAAGTTTCTCCGTAACTCACGCTGCCTTGCTCATGTATACTTAGTAATTACTTTTCAAAAACCCCACCACTTAGCACGTCTGAGACAGCTGAGGTACCGGAAGCTTTCTGAATGCAGGATGATTTCACGACAGCAAGCGGACTCAGAAGGTGGCAAAACAACTTAGTATTTGGACACAGAGCATGATTTCCATTTTAAGTGTCTTAAAATTTTAGACCTCAGTTTCTTTACCAGCCGGGGTTTGAGATGAAGGAAGCAGGGAGGCAATCACTTGCCCTCTCCTGCTTCTTCGCTAAGCAGTGGACCCAGGATTAAAAGATGAATCTTTTAGACACCAAATGTGTGCATTTAACTACTATAGTATACCGCTGCCCAAGTTAGGGGTAAAAATAGAGAGGCAATGTGGTTCAGGGGCAAACAGTGCGGCCTCTTGGAACCCACTGCCTGACGTTGAACCCAGCTCTGCCGCAGGTGCTAGAAAACCTTGGGGAAATTACTCGATCTCTTTGTGTCTGAGCTTCCTTGTATGGAAAATGAGCATGGAAACAATACATGCCCATAAATCTGTGGGAGGATTAAATACCTCAGTATATGTCACCTGCTTAGAACAGTGCGTGACCTACTGCAAGCAGTTGTTACCTGTTATTTACCTTGATGAATATATAGGAAACATCCCAAGGTTTTATTTTTCTTTATTTATTGGTTATTAGATCTGAGGGACATCATCTCATTGGCAACACATTTTTTTATTTTGTCTCTAAAAACCTGGGGGTGTACCTTTTATCTCTCATGCACTGACTACTTCAAACACTGCTCGCAGATTTCTCCCCTCCTATTTCATAGGGATTTCTGGGGATTGAAGGAGATATTTCTAAATCAAGCAGCATCCCCTTGAGGACTGTAAGTGTTAAGTAATTTATCTTTGGGGCAATGGTTCCAAAATCACTAAGCTTAAAAAAAAATGAGTTATTGGAACAGCTTTGTAAACTGCTGAGAACTATAAAATTGTAAGGTAAACTCTAACCCAGGGAAGTTAAATCTTAAATCAGCATTTAAGGCAAAAAATAAAGATGGTTAAAATTACACTTGAACATCTCTTAGAATACAGAATAAATGAAATCTGTTTTTCAGTAAATTCATTATCGTTTCTTTTTTTTCTCCAGCTTTGGAACAGATCACATTTCTTCTGTCGAATACCAGATGAAGTAATTGGCTTGTATTTAAGCCAATTTTGTATGAAAAACATGTACAACATAAACCAAGCACTTTTTATACGTTATCACATTTATTCCTCACAGTGACCTTATAAAGTATTCGTATTTCTTTTGTTACCTGGGAAGGACTGAGGCAAAGCAAAGCAAATTAACTTGCCTGTGCTCACCAGCAGGTGGACTCTGGAGCAGAATTTTTATCTCAGTTTCCTTGAACAAGGAAGCCCCTATTTTCCCTGTACAACATGCTCCCTCTGCCTAGAATCACTTTTATGTGGCACTGAGGATACAAACTGTCCTTTACGCGGCTTGAGACTGCTTAGCACCTGTTAGAGGAAATGCTGAGTTTAGAACTCCTGAGCTTGAACTGAATACAAAGAAGCTGGAGGAAGTCCAAAGAAGACTAAGGAACCCATTTGAAAGAAGTCCCAGGAGAGATCTGGTTGAAGAGTGGAAAGATTTAGAGAGGGACAGAAAGGATATTACTGATGCCACTGGGTTTTAGAGTCATAAATAAGTTACGCAGGGAAGCCAGGAAGAATCAGCCCTGCGGCTGTGTGGCTTGGTTGCAGCCGTACTTGAAGACGGGCGGGATGGGAGCCTCCCAGACTCCTTTTCACCTCACGGTTCTAAGAATCCACCCAGGACATTACTAATAAACGTAGCAAAGCCAGAGAGATTTTGTCTGAAGCTGGAGATACTGCTTAGCTGATTCCTGGAATTTCTCTCTAAAGGGAGGCCAGGCATGACTGTCTTCCTCTCATTTAATGATGGGAAAATGAGGCCCAGACATTCAATTCACAGGAAAAGTGACTGTTCAACAGGCACTTTTGCTAGACAGGCGGCCCCAAGGATTCCAGCTTTACATATTACCACTTCTACATGCAGAGTTCCAGGGACATCAGTGAGAGTGTCTACATCTACGCCCTGGCTGGAGGAAGTGTGCAGAATATACTCAGTGACTTTCCCCTTCCCCCACTCCGCACCACCCAAGCCAGCCCAAAAGGTTTAATCAGGGCATAATCAGGGTAATATCCCTGATAGCTAGTTCTGCCTACTGTGGCCACAAGAGCAGCCCGTTGCTTCTGTACAAATAAACTTGTAAAAGAAACCAATTCACTCAAATTTCTGGCCCACAATAAAGTCAGGATCCCTTCTCGTGGATTCGTTCTTTCTTAAGGGCTCTTTTTTCTTTTAATTGCTTAATTTCTGACTCTACATACAATATAGTTAATATAAAAAAAAAGAAAAGTATGCAAAGTAAGATAAACAGTATCTGGTTTTTTCCTTATAAAATTCAGATATATAATAATAGTCTGTGGTATGGATAACAGTAACAATAATAATGATGAAGTAGCTTATGCACCTGATGCTGTGTTAAGGGCTTCAATTGCATCATCTCCCTAATGAATTCAATGCTGGACAGGAAATATTGGGCTCTTCCTCCAGTTCCAATCCAGTATGACATTTTTAAGAAGTCAGATGTTTTTCCTTTCCTTTAAAAAAAAAAAAAAAGCTAAAATATCTAATGCCACTGAACATCAAAATCAGCAAGATCATCTTATCATCTTAATTATAGCCTCAACAGTATGATTAATATTAAAACCTAAAAAAGAATGAACAGAAATTACATGAATGATAAATCTCTAGATCAGTAAGGCCCCTCTGGGCTCTGCTAATCTGGAAATTCAACAAGGGCCCATCACCCTTCCTCACCAGACCAATGGTAAAATTATCAGCCTAGTTGTAGAACAGTTTTGAGTTTGCGTTTCAGCCACGCTTTGTTCTGATGACCTTCTGTAAAGGTCTATAATTCTTTTTAGTTCTGCTGTTTTCAGTCTGTGATTGTTAAAGATGATGCTGATACAAACATCCTACTAAGCTTTATGAAAGGTACCAACACATCTAAACAATGAAGTTTTCACCTACAATTTCTTAACAGAATTTTGTCTGGAATGTAGTGTAATATTAAAAATAATCAATATTTTAAAGTCCTTACAGAGGAATCCACATTTCCATCCTCTTGTTTTCTCTTCACTTTAGTTGGTTTGTATTTATAATTTTTCAACCTCTTTCCATTTCTTTCCTTACTCTGAGCATTAATTTTCCCCTCTGGACCTTCAGAAATAATTAGTAATTTTAAAATCCTTTGGGGCTACTGGATTTTAAAATGTGACCCCTTAATTAAAGTCTTAGCAAAAACAAGCCCTAACAGAGGCTCAGTATTGTGAGGCACTTTTACATAAAATATTTTTCTCTTTGTGCCTCAATTCCAACTACTACCTAAAAGGCAGAAAATTAGACATGTCCCACCCACCATCCTATCCCTTAAAGCAACCATACCAAGACATTCGAGTCAGGTTTCAAAGTATAAGATGTGGGCAGAATATATTTAAAGTCTAATCTACTTTCTTTCCTGAGTATATTTTCCTTGGAATTTGGGTTTTACAATGAGCTTCCAGTTTCAAACTATTGTCATGCCATGGCAATGAACCACAGAGCCGTAGTGAGGGCTATGGGATACAGCCTATTTGTGCCTGGAACTGTGTCTGACACATGGCAACACTTTATAAATATTTGTTGAATGAATGAATTTGTGACTGATGCAGTGATTTGAAGATCACAGAGAGAAAAGGACAGCTCCGCTCTGCCCCTTACTGTGAACCAGGCCAAAAACAAAAGCCCTCAGCTCTTCCCAGGTTCCGTAAGTGGCAGGGTCACCCAGTAATTGGGTTCTTGGTCTCAAAGATTAGCTGAGTTTTTGAACAGGGTGAGGCCCCTTCACAAGTGCTCACTTGGACCTCAAAGACTGAGCTTCATATTTTTTCTTAGAACCTCTTGGAGGCAAAGTATCAAAATTGCTATTAGATAGTAATTAGCAGTCCATCCAATTTTCTGAGAGAGAACAATTGCTTATATATGCCAGAAATTAAGATTTGTTTGCCAGTGATAGGTACCTGTGTGGTAATACTCTCTTTACAGGATACACAGAAGAATATTCTCTTTGAGTGGTTATAATATTATAAAATAATTTAATTGTGCACTTTCATATATTTGAATTGTCTCATTTAGTAAGTGAACACTTAAATAAATTTCTTTATTATTGTTTACTCTTCATTTACAGTATATTCCATACATACAGGGTATGGCAAAGGTAGGTTTACACTTGTAAGTACAACTGTAAATAGTTGATTTTGGTATTATTATTAATTATTGTATTATTTTTCACATGAATATCTGTAAACTTACTTTTGCCCCACAGTGTAGACACTTGTCATTTTCTTCACTTTTATTTACTTTGCAATTAATTTTTACAGAGAGATAATTGAGTGCAATTATTTTTTACTTGACCAGTGAAACAGGATTATTTCACACTCAGGTATTGCTTATTTGTTCATAGATCAGTAAACACTGCTTTCTTTCTTTAATCAGCTCCATAATATTGCCTAGCTCTAACTGTAATTTTTATATCATTCAGTTTTACTTATTATTTGAAATGTAGCTATTGTTTAAACTTTATACTAAATTTCTTGAATTTGGGTCTTGTTCAGAACAAAATTTGTATAAAAATAATGATGGCATACCTTCGATGGTATAAAAATATAGGTATTATTGTTTCCAAAACATTTAATATTATAGCCTAACCTAAATCTTTTGCCTCCTGCACTATATAAAGATATATCTTGGGATGAGGAATAAAACTGAAAATTATCTGGGCCTCATAGGGGTATGCAAAAGTTCATGGTTCGTTTTTCAGAAAACTTCTCAAGAAATGGATGTTCAGAAGCAGTGAGTTTCTAAACCAACCAGAGGCTCCCCAGATACAGGTGTTCAATAAACTCATAAGAATCTTGAATTCCTCAGGGATCCCCCAATCTACTCCCAGAAGGTATTCCTAAGGGCTTTTGGGTGAATAAGTTGCAGACTTCTTCCACAGGATGTGATCTTCCCCCAAAAGGTGGAAGCTTTAAAATTTCTCAAGGGACTGACACTAGGAGCATGTTCAAATGCAGAAGACTCACACAAAAAAAAAAGCCAAAACAAACTAAAGATCAGCCTAGACACAGCACACAGCACTTGTTTCAGACAGCAATAGAAATGACTGAGGTTTTTCCTGGGTGCTGATGGAGAGCTAATCAAGATGGCTTACTCTGCCGGATGCATGTCAGAAGGTTTCCTAGTCCCCTGACCAAGTCCCAGCTGCCCTAAGGCCTGCTAGGTTTCTATCCACCTATAAACATTGCCATTTTCAGTTCTGGAGGCAGCTCTGACAGCTTTGACTCTGCAGTGTGTGCAAGGAAGAGAAGTTTGAGGATTTTTTATGAGAAGATCAAAGGAGAGCAAGGAGAAACCTAGACAACTCTAAAGCTGTATAATGGACTTGGTATTTGGATGGGAGAAATGTTCAGCTTCTGAGACAAAGAAAAAAAACAAACCAAGAACAAAAAAAGAAAGGAAAAAAAGGGTAGATGAAAAGTGAGAGCAAAAGAATTAGGAATCAATTTAGCCAAGAAATTACAAGATTTGTACACTGAAAACTATAAAACATTGTTGAAAGAAATTAAAGAGGACCTAAATAAAGGAAAGATATCCCATGTTCATGTACTGGAAGATTTAATGTTCTTATGATGGTACGAGTCCCAAAGTGAGCCACGGATTCATGATAATCCCAATCAAAATCCCAATGACCTTTTTCGAAGACATGGAAAAGATCATCATAAAATTCATATGGAATTTCATGGGAACCCAAATAGCCAAGTCAACAACAAAAAAACAAGCAATCCAATTTAAAAATAAACAAAGGACTTGAACAGACATTTCACCAAAGAAGGGATAAAAATGGCAAACAAACACATAAAAAGATGCTCAAAATCATTAGTCATTGGGACATGCAGATCAAAACAACAAGATATCAAAAAAAAAAAAAGATATCACTTCATACCCACTAAGAAAGGTACAACTTTTTTATAAAACAGAAAATAACTAGTGTTGCCAAGGAGGTGGAGAAATAGGAATGCTGGCACCTTGCTGGTGAGAATGTAAAATGGTGCAGCTGTTATAGAAAACAGGTTGGCAGTTCCTCCAAAATTCGAACAGAATTACCATATGACCCAGGAATTCCTCTCCTAAGTGTGTACCAAAAAAGAATTGAAAACAGATATTCAGACAAAACCTTATACACAAATGTACATACCAGCATTGTTCACAACAGTCAAAAGGTGGGAATAACCTCAGTGTTCATCATATGGTGAATGGATAGACAAATCATGTCACATCCATTCAATGGAACATTACTCGGCCATAAGAACGATGAACTATGATACATGCTATAACACTAATTAGCACCAAACACATTATACCAAGTGAAAGAAACCAGACACAGAAGGCCACACACTGTATAAATCCATTTATATAAAATATCCAGAATAGGGAAACTCACAGAAACGGAAGGTAGGTTAGTGGTTGCCAACGGCTGGGAGAAGGGAGAATTGGGGAGTGACTGCTTTATTGGTACAGGGTACCCATACTGATTTTAGGGTGACGAAAATATTTTGGAATTTCATAGAAGTGGCAATTGAATAACACTGGAATGTACTAAATGCCACTGAATTGTACACTTCAAAATGGTTAATTTTGATTTTGGGTATCTTACCCCAATTTTAAAAAGTATGATGAGACAGTGACATCAAATACACTTCAGCCTTGGAAAATGACTTTGTAAATGTATGTTTGATGACAGATTTTTCATGGTCTTCATTAAGTAATAAATAAGATTATAAATTTAATTTAAAAAATTAAAAATTTATTAAAAAGGACGAGGAAACAGGAGAGCAAAAGAAACTGAGAGAACAAGAGGCAGGGAAAATGAAAAAGGGAAAGAGAAAAAAGAAGGAGGAAGAAGAGATGAGGAAAAAAAGAGGGCAGGAAAGAAATACGAGAACAAGAGGGAGAAATGTAAAGCTAGGTTATATCAAGTGCCACTGGCGGCTGTGCGGGAAGGAGGCCCTGCCTCGTCGTCGGTGGGAGTGTAAGCCGCCATAGCCATTCGGGAGCACAGCTCGTCAGTAGCTAATGAAATTAAAATGGGCGTATTCTGTAACATGCAGCATGGTAACTATAGTCAATAATACTGCGTTGCATATTTGAGACTTGCTAAGGGAGTAGGTCTTAAAAGGTCTCATCACAAGAAAAATAATGGCAACTATGTGGGGTGATGGAAGTTAGCTAGACTTCTTGTGGTGATTACTTCATACTATACACAAATATTCAGATATTGAATGATTATGTTGTATACTTGAAACTAATATAATGTTATATGTCAATTAGACCTCAACGCAATGAATAAATAAATAAATGAACGTATTCTGAGTTCACTTCTGGTGTCTACCTTAGGGAGATTATCACGTAAGTGTCCAAGGCATCATGTACACACAGTACCTGCTTGTAATGTCAAGTACTAGAAACAACCTAAAGAGTTAAGGGTCAGATACATTGTGATATGCTAATAATATGACAACATTATGCAGTAGTTTAAAGGAATGATTATATATGTGTGTGTGTTATATATACATATAAAGTGAAACAAGCTCCAAAATTTTAATAAAAATTTTATAGGTTCTGGTCGAGATGGTAGCATAGGTAAATGCAGTATACTAATCCTCCCACAACAATGTAAAAATTACAACTAAACTATAGAACAACCATCATGCAGAACAGTCCAAAATCTAGCTTAACAGAAGTCCTGCAGCTCAGGATATAAAAAAGGAGCCCCTCTGAGGCTGGTGGGAGGGGCAAAGACTCAGAATGGACTGGTCCCACAGCCGCATGAGGCAGATGAAAATTGGGAGGCATATCTCAGCTGTAGAAGTCCCCCGTGAGGAGTGAGGGACCCCAGCCCCACACCAGGTCCCTAGCCCAGGGTTCCAATGCCAGGGAAGAGAAGTCCCCATAAGTTCTGGCAGGGAAAACCAGCAAGGATTGTAGCTGAATGAGAGGGAGGGCTTCTGGAGTCTCAGGCATTTGCTCTAAAAAGAACCCCCGTCCTCCAGGGACTTAGTCGGACTTGCTTGCTCTGAGCTCCAGCACTGAGGCAGCATTCGACAGACACCAGGGACGTAAGGGAAGGAGCTGTCTGGGATCAGGGCAAGAGCTGAGGGGCAGCTTTCTTTGGGACAGAAGCGCTGGCTGAGGCCGCTGTTCTGTACCTGAGCCCTTTCCCCATGGAGCTGGTAGGTGAGCACCGTATCTGAGTCTCCACTGAGGTGACTAACACAGTTCGTCCTAACCCAGTTATTCCCCGAGGCCCTGCCCCACCCAACCTGTGGGCCCACCCGAGCTGTTTCTAGTGGTTTTTCCATGCAAATGGCCTGTCTTGGCTCATACTGCAGACTTTCCTAACATCTCTCAAACAAGCACCATCTGGACTCAGAGATCCCCATACCTGTTGCTAAGTGGCCCCAGGCCTGGTATTAGTGGCAGTTGGCCTTGGTTCACAGCTTGGCCTCTCCGGGGCACCTCCAAGTCCAGCTCGAGTAGCATCCATGTGCACATTGCTTTGTAGCTCATGATGGGTGGCCCCAGGCAGGACAGAGGTGGCAGCTGACCTTGGCCTGCACCTCCCGGGAGGCCCTAGAGCCAGTGCAAACAGTGGATATCTTCCGACCATGCTGAAGCACCACCACACAACCACCTGCACGAGCAACACATTCAATGAAAGAACAGGAGAAGGAAGGAAAGAAAAAGGAAGGAGGGAGGAAGAGGGAGGGGTGGTGAGCAAACCAAGCTGGGTTCTTATTCAGAGGTAGAGGCAATTAGCAAGCAAGCACCTAAACCTCAAAGGTTGAGGCTAGAATAGGAGCAAGTTGATGTCAAGGGGAAAGAAAAAGGAAGACTCTGGAAGCTTCGAATTAAAGCTTTCCCAAGATCACCAGATTAAATGGGATTTGAGTCAGTACTTAACCTGCTTCTGGTTCTTCACCATAAGTGTTCCTCACATTTCATTTGCTACTTGACTTGTACAAGCTGAGTTGATTGCGTTCTGTCCAGCCACAGAGATTTAGTTAAGAGAATATCCCAAAGGACCTGAAGGGATGAAGGCTATGGATCTTGGATGCATAATCTTTGAAGAAGAAATGCAGCTGCAAGTCCCGGGGAGCCCTAGGCCTGTGGCTGATCTGTGGGAAACCATTTCATTAAGAGTTTTTGTCTTACGGAGACTCTACAATGAGGATGAAGGCAACGTGGAAGTAATATTTCATGCAAAATTTATCAAACAAGGAACTACACTGTGTGCACTAATGTGTTGAATATCTGAACAGCACATAGAAGCTGTATTAGTTACCACCAACTTAATGTCTTAAATAAGACATTTATTATCTCACAATTTTGGTGGGTCAGGATCCTACAAAGACACATATTAACTGGGCCTTCTGCTTAGAGTTTCACAAACCAATTAAGGTGTCTCCTGGTTTGCATTCTCATCTGGAGGCTTGACTGGGGAAGAATCCTTCTCCGAGGTCACTTAGATGTTTGACAGAATCCATTTCCTTGCGTTTGTGGAACTGAGAGCCTTGGCTTCTTGCTGACTCATAGACAGAGTCTGCATCTAGCTTCTAGAGGCCACCTAGAGTTCCTTGCCAGGTAGACTTCCCCAATGTGGCCACTTACTTCATCAAGCCAGAAAGACAGCCTCTCGAGAGAGTGGGCTAGCAAGACAGTGACTTTTGAAATGTAATGTTTTCACAGGCGTGACACCCATCATCTGTGCTATAGTTACCGTTTACAAGCAACTCACAGGGCCCAACTGCACTCAAGAGTAGGGGATCCTACAAAGGCGTGAACAGCAGGAGGTGGTGGGAAGCATGGGCCATGTTAGAGTCTGTCTGTCACACAGGCATACCTTTGTTGCTTCTGAATTTTTAAATTAAAAATAGCCACGAATATAATCCTTAAAAATTGTAACGTGAAACACTAAATAAGAAGTAAAATCTAAACCTGAGTATACCTAACGTCAAAACTTGTGACCCTCACACTTCAGAGTTATACGTATATACCATGGATTGGATCCATTATAAACTGTATTGCCAACATTCCTGAGTAAATCGCGAGCATGAAGAGCAACCAAAGGCCCTGGAGTCGAGTAGTCCCTAGCCACATATGGGATGTAGGAATATGGGTATTTTTGCTCTCAGTTCCAGCATCATTTAAAGGAGGTTAATTTTACCACTTGTATTAATGACTGTTGCAGTTATTCTGGGGCCTAAAAAAGACATTGATTACTCAATAAATGTTTGCTCCTGGCATCATTGTCACCAACGTGCTAACAGAAAATGAAAGCAATGATGCTGAGAGAAGGGAGGAGAGGGAAATCCTTGAGGAAGTTGTGAGCTTCCCCGGTCCCTCACCAACCACCGTATATTTTAATTCCCCAAGTAAAACAAAATTTCACGAATTTCATAGGAGGAAAAAATGCATTTGATATTTGCCTTAAATTGCATGCATTTGGCTTATTCCTGATTTGAACTTTTTTTGATCATTTGCACTTTAAATTTGTGTGTGTGTGTGATTATCTATAATCTTTACCCAATTGCTTTTTTGAGATGTTCATTGATTTAAACCCAGATATCAACCTTTGTCTGTCCCGTACATCCAACATTCCCATGCCCCCCTGGTCATGTATTTCACAGTAACGTATGGTGTGTCTGTGAGGCGGTGGTGGCGAGGGTTGGGGCGGGAGGAGAGGCGGGAGAGTGCGAGGGAAGATTTACAGTTGCTTTTCAATCCAGTAGTCATCTCCATCGCTCTTTGCCTAGTGTAATACCCAATACCGGGTTTATTTGATAACTGTGAGCAGTGTTCACTTCCTAAAACCAGTCTTTGCAAACTTTGTCCGCAGCGGCCGCTAGGTTTTATCAGCAGTCCTGTAGAGCGGTGGCCACGGTGCTTGCTCCCTGGGGTTTGAGCTGCCCAGGCCCGACGCGGCGGCCGCCACCCCCGCCCTCCCCGCAGTGCCTCGGGGCGCGCGTCCGTGCCTGGCCCCCGTCTGCGCCGCTGCGCCACTCCGGAGCTGCCTGCTGTCACCACGCGCCCGGGCACCAGGCGGGTGGGCGGCGAGGAGCGCGCGGGCCCGGCGCTAGGACCTTCCTCGCGGGCCACCGGGCCCCACGCTCTGGGCTGGGAAACTTCTGCGGGCACAATGCAGGATCTCTGAGCAAGGCCGGGGAAAGAAAGGTAAGAAGGGGACCATGGGGCCACAGTGGCTGCTGTCTTCCCGGCGCTGTCCACAGCCTGGCACCTCGCGGCGCTTGGGACAACTTTGCCCGCGCGGCTTCTGCCGTGGCCCCGCCCCGCGCTGGGGGCTGCGAGGCCGCCGACCCCCGGGAGCGCTTGTGCTTTGCGGCTCTGTGTTGCGCGCTGCCAGCGCCGCCAGCGCCGCCGCTCGGTGCCCGGTCCCACTCAGGCCAACTGCGAGCCTGGAGTCCGGGCGGCGCCACGCGCAGCTCGGCGGCCCAGGGGCCCCTGCTGAGGACTTCGCGCGCGCCGGCCTCTGGGGACTGGAGCGGTCCTTAGAGGCGAACCCATTACCCTCTTACAGATCTTCTGTTGGCCCTACACCTGCCCCAGGCACTTTTGGAGTCCAAAGAAAAAGACCGGGTTTTCAATGAGAAAAGCTGGTCCAAGGGGACCTGACAGTCTTATGTTTCACCTTGGGGAAGTCGTGCACTGTGACTGGGAGTTTCCTGTCCCTCGTCTGTAATGGGCATGAATAGGGTTGGGGGCACTGATTTAGGGCAAGAGAAAGCTGCCTTATCAAAGGCGACATTGACCTGTTTTCTCTATTTGGGGATCCCCCTGCCTAAATAAGGAAGGAAGGAAGGAAGGAAGGAACGAAGAAAGGAAGGGAAGGAGGAAGGAAGGAAGGGAAGGAGGAAGGAAGGAAGGAAGGAAGGAAGGAAGGAAGGAAGGAAGGAAGGAAGGAAGGAAGGAAGGAAGGAAGGAAGGAAGAAAAGAAATTTGAAAACCACTGAATTACCTTCTAACCAACTCGGTTACAGAGGTACAATACATATTGAGGGGCTGTATTTTAGGAAAAGATTAAAGGCACAAAATCAAAATGCAGTAATAGGGCTATGGCCAAAAAAAAAAAGAAGAAGAAGAAGAAAAGAAATGTTTTAGCCAGGAGATATTTGCAAAAAATAAAAAATTTTTATATGTAAATAATAAATGGAAAAGTAAAATTAGAAGCCCACGTTTGGACATAGTTTAATTTGATAATTAACTTTTAGAATGTGATGATTTTCCTTCCTGACTTTTTACTGTAACTCTTGTAGTTAGGTATTTTGAATTTGCAGGCTTACATATTGCAATTAAGTTTTATGGCTGCCTTAAAAAATTTTTGCTCTCTGTTCATATTGAGGTTTGGTGGCACTTTTCTTTTCTGCTATTTTTAATACCAGGGACTGTTGCATGTATATATTCCTGGTGTGACAGTACAGTAACTTGGCATTGTTCTTTGTCGTAATAGAAAACCAAACAAAAGGTACATGAAAACAAAATATAAACAAAACAAAAATTGGACCTCTTTCCACATTTGCAAAATGAGGAGGTCTGGCTGATCCCAGATGAACTTTAAGTCTCTTTTCTATCCCAAATTCTCTTTTGAAGAATTTGGGATCTAATATTAATTGAACTTGAGAGTGAGGCATTATTCATCCTAAAATTTTATACATATACACTGGGAGACAAACTTGAGTTTCTTTCATCTAATTAGCTTCTCAAAAAAGCTGAATCATTGTGTATCCTATGCTTCTAAATGGTGATATTCTATGCTATTAAATAAAAGTGTGTCATGGGAAACCAAAATCCCATGCTTCCTACCACAAGACTGACTAATAGAGCTGACACACCGGAAACTGCTTACTTTGTAATAGTCCGCAGGAAAGATCAAGAGTGTTTAGGAAGCATATGCTGTAGTATATGAGCATAACAGCACATAAGCAACTTAGGCAGGAAGTTTCAAACTGCTTTGGAAAATATTCGTGATAGATTTGCAAGCCTGAAAATTGCAACTGAAATTATTTTTTGTAATTATAGTTGTTGGTCAGCTGGGATTATGACTTATAGAGGGTATACAAGAATTTACAGAAGTATATTGAATCATTAAATAGATTTTTTTAAAGGAAAAATCTATTTATCTAAGGAAAATGTTTTAAAGTGAAAGTTACAAGTATTTTCTAAATTAAATAAATAACCAGAAGTTCCTGACTTCCCTGCAGTAATGTTGGATTCTCCTCAAACCCAGAGGATTCAGGGAGTAATTCTTAGAGACCCAAAGTGAGACCTCAAAATAATAACCCCTAGTGAATCTCATACTCACTCGGAAATCGGGGGGTGGGAGAGTTTAAGTTAATGAAAGATAGCAACTGACCAAGGCTCTGGAAGAATCTTCATCTCTCTGAGCCTCGTCTTCCACTCTGAACAGTGCTGATCATACTGTAATAATTAGGTTGCAGAGTTGTTGTGACTCCTGAATGGGCCGATGTATGGAAGACCTAGTGCCTGGCACACAGGAAGAGCACAGCTAATGCTAGTTCTCCCGGTCCTCCTTAGGAAGTGTTTGTTTATTACTGAACAAACTGTAAGATAAACGGTTAGAGTTTTTACTTTTAATTTCAAAAAACTGTGTTTGGCAAAATGTTGATAGTCATTGAATCTGGGTAATGGGTGTGTGAGGATTTACTATATACTACACTTTCTCTGTTTTTGTATATCTTTAAAATTATTCATCAGAAAAAAATAAGTGTGATTTGAAAGAAACATATAAGTTACATTTCTAATCTCACATTTCATTTTAAGTTGCAATTTTTAAAAATTATTCTATGTAGACTGGAAGGATAAACACAATTCTATATAGGGAGTGGTGGGCACAGAATGGAACTGGAGAACAATCCATGGTGATCTTCAATTTTCTTGGAATTTTTTATTATAAAAAAGACTAAAAAATATGAGAATGTTGTTGTTTGTGAATTCTGGTTCTTGGGCTCATTAGATTCATATTATACTCTTTGAAATCTTTGTATTAAAAATTTTTTAATTTTAATGTAAAATCACTTTATTGTTTGATAAAATTATAAACAATTCAAATAATACAGACATACATTAAAAAGTCAAAGTAGTATCCTAGTATCCAAAAATAGCCATCCTTAACATTAAGTGGAGATCATTCCGTTTATCTTTCTTTGCATATATACAAATAGAAGGATACAAGTACATTAATATGCAATGTGCTACTCCAGAAGCAAATAAATTTTGGGGAGTTTCTTCGTTTTTGGTCTCTGATCAAAGTTCTAAGTAACAATCTTGTATTTTGATTTTTAAGACTTTAGACTGTATTTCAAAGTATAGCATTTGTTTCAACTTAGTATGCAAAAACTGACTTATAATGTTTTAAGTAGCTTATATTTATTTGTATACAAGAAGTATTTTTTGCTATTTAAAATAGACCTCATCATTTGAAAGTGGGCTTAGTGTCACCATTTGAATTTCACTAAAATGCAAGCTCCATGAGGGCAGGGATTTATTGAATTATTGCATATATTAATAACATTTTGCTAGCCATTTGAAAGTTAAAGATACAGTCAGTTATGCTATAATGCTTGTTTCAAAAACAAGCATAATTCTAATGCAATTGAAACATTAGGGAACAATTTGAGCATAACGCGAATTTTGCACTTGCTTATACATGATTGACTCAGCAGAAACATCAGGTGAACACATTAAGCTGCAACCAGCTGACCTGAGCCATGTAGGAATACACAAAAAAGCAAACATACACACACCTCAAAAATCTACCAGCTACCTTGGCTCATCGCATGTTATTCTGAAAGATTGTGTTTTGCTGTTCCTTTGCACTTGTGAACTTTCCTATATAAAAACAGTCATTCAGCATCTCAAGAATGTCTAAACATCTGGATTCAAAAATGCCAAATAGTGCATGACAAAGGAAAGCTCCAATACTGCAGAGAAGCTTGAGATAATCAAACATTTTTAAAGAATCATGAGAATATGTGGTATTTCCTGAGCGGTAGGAATAAGGCAATGAGCCACAATGTGGATCATGAGAGGCAATGCCGCAAAAATGAAAGAAACATCTATGCTGGAGTAACTTCAGGTTCTGCAAAGTTAATCACAACAAGGCTGAAAGAAATAGGAGAAACGAAAAGATTGTTGAGCATGTGGATTGAGCACCAGACAGTGAGTGTCACAATCGAAGAGAAAGCTTCTGTCTCTACACGAACACCTTGAAGGAAAATTGACAGACCCTGCAGAAGTGCTGGTTTTAGCATTAGTAGTGGCTGGTTTGGTGGTTTCAAATACCGCTGACCCTGGTGTGTGGTCCACCTGGGTATTTAGCCAGAAAAAAACTAGAAAAGATTAGACAATTAGCTAGCACACATGAACTTTTTAGATGTGTTTGCCAGGAAGGAACATGAGAACCTTAACTAAAATAAACACAGAAAAGGAGAGTTAATTTGCTGAATACAGGTCACTTGGAGGAGAGGGAGATGAAGGTGTCTATCCTTGACTCATATCAAGAAAAGACTGTTTAATGTGTCCTTGAATCCATTTCTCTTGGCATCTGTCATCAGGAACATCTGGTGAACTTACTGCGTGACATAATAGCAGCTGATCCAAAGTAAATGGCTTCCTGCTAGTCCCCTTAGCAATTTCCAAGCTGTGGAGGAGTCAGAAGAACTTGACGCAGAGCATGTGGACTGTTTGCTTAAAGCAATCAAATGACAAGCTTGTGAAAGGTTTTCTGCTGTTTCTTCCAATCAAGAATTATAGAGCATTGATGATTCAACATAGGACCTGCCCATTTATCCCCGTGTTGCTTGAAAAACTGTAACTTCATAAGAGGACATTTAAATTCCTTGAATGTAGATCTGAAGGGAGAGGACACAAGAATGCTGTTGATTTGTTCTAGTAAATCCATATTTAGGTTCAAACTGTACACGAAGCTGTATAATTTGGTGGTTAAGAGAGCAGGCACTTGCCTCTGCCTGCCTGGCAATGAATCTGAGCTCTGTCATTTGTATATCCTTAGGCAACCTACTTATCTTCCCTATACCTCAGTTTTTCTCACCTGTAAAATGGGGGCAATAAAACTACCTAGTTCAAACACTTGCAAGAATTAAATGACACAATATTTTAAGGTTCTCGGAAACGTGCCTGGCACATAGTAAGTAAGTGCCCAGTAAATGTGAGATGCTGGTAGTAGTAGTAATAGTGGCATATGAGGATTAGGAACGTTGCCTGTCCCATTGGTCAACCCATCTGAACTTGGTAGAGTTACGCAATCCAAGAATCACAGAGCTTTCTGTTTTGAGCTTCTGTGGGCGGTCTTTTGTGTGTTAGTCTCTGGATGTGTCTGAAATGTCAAGTTTTTGCCCTATACATATGGCTCAATTTTACAAAGAACTGACTAAGCTGAAAGTCCACCAAGGAAACTCTGTATTCCAGGAATATTGCAGATAATAAATTTGTGTTGTTTTAAGTGAATAAGTTTGTGGTAATAAACTTCGTAACAAATTACCACAAACTTAGTTATGAGAGACCTAATTATTCTGGAAGTTGCCCATGTGTCTAAATGCTTAATGGTGTTGGGGCCACCTGACTCCATGAAAGGAAAAACTATAATGTGGTGCTGGGAACCACAGTGAATTTAAACGTACCTGAAATTCCTAGGGCCTCTTGCAGGGTCTTGTTTTCTAGATACTATTGAAGAACCATTCTCACCTAATTTGCCTGCTCTAAATCTAGCAAGGATTGAGTGTCTTCTCCATAGACCTGTATTCCAAGTTCATTAGAAAATGTAGATTATTAGATTAATGGAAAGCCTCATGTATAGTGAGTACTCCTAATTGTGTGCGTACTCATCTTCTATTACTTTGTAACAAATTACCACAAATGTAGTCACTTAAAACACAAAGTTATTATCTCACAGTTTTTGTGCGTCAGGAGTCAAGGCATGGCTGAAGTGGATCCTCCACTCTGTCTCACAAGCTTGCAGTGCAGGAGTCAGCCACTGTGCTCCTCATTTGGAGTCCAGGGTCCTCTTCCAAGCTTCGAGGTGGTTGTCAGAGTTCAGCTCCTTATGATTGTAGGACTGAGGTTCCCCATTACCTTGGTAACCTTAGGGTGAGGACTTCTTATAGTTCACAGAGATTGCTTGCAATTCCTTGCCTTGTGGCATCCATAGGAGGTTCACAATATTGTGTTTGCTTTCTTCCAGGTCAGTAGGAATATATCTCTCTAATTTCCAATCCCTCTCCAATCTTACAGTGGAGACTTATATGATTTAATATAAACATAAGAGTGACTATTCCAGCACCAGTTGCCATATAATATTACCTAATCAAGGGAGCATCTGTCCCATCCCATTCACAGGTTCTGCACACTCAAGGGGAGGGTATTACAGGGTGTGCGCACCAGTGGGGCAGGAATCTTGGGGACCATCTTAGACTTCTGCTTACCATAGTATGTGATAAAGTGAAAAATCAAGCATGGCTGGAGATAATCAAATGTGACATTGGCTGAGACGTAAGAATCAGAGAAGTCCAGCAGAGCCTGTAGGCATGTTCTCTAATTTCCTCAAGTCTCAAGAGAAGCCAGGCTCTCATTGGTATGGGAAGGTCAAAGGCGTACTTCAGCCTAGGAGCCTCGTGGTAAACGAAGAGACTCATGAGCTATGTGAAAGAAAGGGCGGCATGGACCCCATGGAATCCAGAAAGTCACAATCCAATCTCCAGTATAAAACTTAGGAAACTATCTGTCTAGGATTTACAGTGTATTCCATGAGGTATCATCACAA
The DNA here is from genome assembly GCA_004026545.1 of Mormoops blainvillei. Lineage (NCBI taxonomy): Eukaryota > Metazoa > Chordata > Mammalia > Chiroptera > Mormoopidae > Mormoops > Mormoops blainvillei. The sequence continues at coordinate 89,732 of PVJD01001158.1, forward strand.
GATGAAAATGAGAAAATGAAACCATATAATATAATTGCTTGGAGAAGTGGAATTGTAAGGCAAAAAGAAAAAGTAGGATAAAGGCCAAGAGTTATGATGAGGTTGGCCATCTAAGTAGGCAGACACCAGATGGTGACATCTATGCCTTGGATAACATCTAACTGACTGTAACAAATGAATATTGTAGCCAATACCATTTACATTTATATCATCTTAATCTTAGATAATTCTTCCACATTTATATACTTATACATTATACATATGCACTGTTTTTTGCACAGCATCATGCCAAGTCTTTTCATTTCCTCTGTTACTTGAAAGATTCTACACCAACATTATCCAAGAGAAATATAATGCAAGCCACATATACAATTTTAAATTTTCTAGCAGGAACATCAAAAATAAGAAGAAATGGGCAAAATTAACTTTAGTAGTGTTTTCTTTAACCCAGTAGTTCCAAAATATCATCATTTCAACATGAAATCAATATAAAAAGTATTAATGACATATTCTTTATCTTTGTACTATGTCTTCAAAATCCATTATGTACAACACATCTCGATTCAGACTAGCCGCGTTTCAGGTTCTCAGCAGCTGGCGGCAGCTAACAGCTCCTGTATTGGACAGCACAGCTCTAGAGTTTTATCAAAGGTTTCTGATCACGGGCACTTAGCTTTGACTCTCACTTCTCTGTGTACCCACTTTCTAGATAGTCTTGCCAACCCCAGTCTTTACTCATTGTTGTCCCATGTAATGGTAACTGTGAAATGTATGTCCATCCTGCTTCTTATCTTGTGCTGTGAATTTTAGACCAAGAGCATCAGATTCAACATGGCTAAAGCTGAACCCCCTTTTCTTCTGATTTCTTTCTGAACTTTGGGATCGCCTACAATTCCAAAAGGCCTTCTGCCATTCTTTGTTCCTCTGCCTCAGTAGAAACACTTCTTCTTTTGGCTTCTTCCTCATAGTCTAATAAATACTCTCCTTTCTTTTTAACTCAACACCCAAACCATTGATTCAGGTAATGATCCTCTCTCACTTGGGCTTCCTGACTTATTAACCTGCTCATTCCAAGACTATTCCAAGCGCTGTTTCCTACCTGAGCACTATTATCCTTATCAGTCGGTGAACAGTTATTGAAGACTCACTCTGTTCTAGACAGATGGGAATTCCAAGTATATACAGAGTGGGCCAAAAGTAGGTTTACAGTTGTTTGTATGGGAAATAATACAGTAATTCGTAAATAATACAAAAATAAACTGTTTCACATACTCACAACTGTAAAACTACTTTTGCCCCACCCTGTGTATCTGCATAGATACCAATCAATGAAGCTGATATTTTGTAAATACACATACTATGCTCATTTCTTTAAAAAAATTATTTGTGCATAACTGAGAGAATAAACAAATTATAAGATCTATAAATATAATGTAATGGATATATAACATACATTATGCATTTTATATATTATATATTATATCCATCAATATAACATAATACATAATGGAGCCTACAGAGATAAAAAGGCCACAGGAACTCAGAGCCTGGAAGGTGCCTTCAGGCCACCGTGTTAAGGAAAGGCCACTGCAAAATAGCCACACACCGTGAGTTTTCGTGGAGTAACGAACGGTTCGAAAGGAAAATGCCTCCTCACCTGAGCAAAACATGGAAATGAGAACACGCAAGGAGAAAACGTGTCTTCCCAGCCCCTAAAAATGAGGATTAAAATCCAGATCCTTTACAGATTGCTTTGATGTCTCTCATCCCCTGCCCCCCTTTCCCATCTTTTAGATCAATAGTTCTTAACTCTGATAGCACATCAAAATCCCTGGTAAGTTTGTGGAAAAAAAAAATACCAGTGCCGGGGCCCCAACACAGGCCTTCAGTAATTAATTCAGCCACCTCTGGAGTTGGGCCTCAGGGATAAACCTGCTGTTAAGACCTACAGTCTTAATTCTGTTCTGCCCCTTCACTCTATATTTTGACCCATGCTTGGAAGAATCTTCAGTTCCTCATAAAGCCATGTTATTTTAGGGCTCAAAGGACCTCATATTATTTTGTCCAACCTTTTTACTTTACCACTGGGGAAACAGGACTAGAAATAGTAAAATCACATATTTAGGGGCACAGCTAAGACCAGAACCTTCTCTTAAGTAGTAATGTGAAATGGACCAAGTTTATGTAACAGAATGGTACGCTAACACCAGTACTACAGCCATGGACAGACAACGAGGGATCAAAGAGCAGTGCCCTGAGTAATCAGCCTAGAAAGACAGCCCAGTAGTCACCAGGATTGGACAAAGCTGAGGCCCTACAAACAGGCAGTGATAATTCAGAGACCATTCAAGAACAACATAAAATAATGGCTCTCAAACATCAGTGGGCAGAAGAATCAACTGAGAGCTCATTAGAAATTCATCTTCCTGGATCCCTTCCTGGCTCTGTAGTGCCAGGGTGGAGTCAGGGAAGGGTCACTTTTCACAAGCCACCCAGGCAATTCTGCTGTAGGTGATCTGAGGGCACCTGCTGGGAAGCTCTAAAGTCTAACCTAAGGTTTAAAAGATTGTTGGTGGCTTCCAATAACTGGTTTCTTGGCATTTGGAAAGCAAAGACTCAGGGCGTGTTGGTTATAGGTCTATGCCTACCAATAACAGGAGGTCAGGACACAAGCGAGGGAAGAATAACAGAGATCACCCTGAAGGAATGAGTAAACTTAGAATTTATTATCTTAAAGCAGCCGAAAGGGACCATTTTGTATTTCTGTCTTCAATTGTAATCCTCTGGGGGAAAGAAATAGTTTTTAAAACTATGTTCTCTGAATGGCACGGGTCTGGCACATACAAGCAACAAGTACAGTGATGCTACTTCTGTTGTTTAAAATTCTGCCAGGAGTTTTTAGTATGTATGTTCTCATTTGAATCTTCCAGGACCCTTTAAAGTGGACAGACTAGGTAATATTCCCTGTGCTTCACTGAGGAGTAACCCTTCCTGAGTTCCTCTAAGCAGCAGGGAAACTGAAGGCTGCATTTTCTAGAGCCCGGTACTGCGGGAGCAGAACGAAGAGGTTTAGACTGTGAACTTCAGAGTCAGGCAGACCTGGATGGAATCTTAGTTCCAATATTAACAACGTGCACGGAAACGATTCATTTACTTTCTCTGAGTTTCAGTTTTCTCCTCTGTAAGATGGCCATAATAGTGCCCCCCTCATAGGGTTATTGTGAAGGTTCAGTGAGGTAACTTTTAAAATGTGTCTGGCACACAGTTGCTGAGCAGGTGGGCTTCCTTGAGGATAAGTAGAGAAAACCAACTTTAGGTAAATGATTATTTCACATATGGAACACCTACCAAAGTTAGGATCTGATTCCAATGAATGAGAAGGATATTGATGGAATTTTGAACTTCTAGGTTGCCTAGCAACCACAACTAACTCAATACCACCAGTTACCAAAGTTGTTTTTAATCAGATCAGTAATTCAACTGCTTTACTTAAGGAGCTCGAGGTTCTAAGAAGACAAAAGGATTCCCTTATGAATTTGGAGTCGTGCCAGACATTTTAAATAAGTGATATCTCAACTCCTTAGCGTCTTTGTACTGAAGTGCCTTGGATGCTGGGATCTTCCCCACTTACGTTCCCTTCGGTGACAGAAGATGTCAGACCATCCATTAAATTGGATTGAGACTGGGAACCCAGAACCCCTCCACCAGTGTATCCAGTCGACAGTCACTGAGTGCCAGGGGTTAGAAATACAACAACATTTCTCTTTCTCCCTTAATAATTTCAGATTCCAGTAGAGGAAATTAGTTGATGTTACATAATTATAGAGCAAATCATTCCACGAGTGGCTTCCTATGTCTTTGTCGCTGGCAGCATTCTGAGCATTATAGATTAAACAGTACGAGCGGATATAGCAGGTCTTAAATATCCACTGTTAGGATCATTATTTTCCTGGCAAACCGGTCCTGGCAGAATATCCCACTTTGGTCTCCCAACACAGCATCAGGTTGACAGGCTTGAGAGGCGGCCTCGGCTTCTGGGCAGGCATGAGGCTGCGCACAAGGGGGCTGGGGCCTCCGCGGCTGTGGCGACTTGCTGCCCTCTCACCTGGGGCAAGCGGCTTACCCAACCTTGTGCCCCGCTTTCTGATTTGTAAGCTGGGCACAATGATTAGATCCTGCCTCCCTCGTGACAGCAAGTGTGATGCACGGAGGTTTGAATGTACAAGTTCTGAACAGATCAGTGCAATTTCTGAGCTAATCTTCATCAGTTTGCCACCACGTTTATGCCTCCCTTTACATTTCCTTATTCCTTTATATGATTACTCGTGGTCTTAAAAGTTTAAAAGAAAAGGTTGGGGGTGGGTACTTGGAATTATTGTGTTTATTTGCATTTAAGTTTGTCTCCATCTTTTCTTGTGTCTCCATGAGCTAACCACTTTTGTCAGGAAGATCAATTTTATTGCTTAACATACCCACTGTGTCACTTGGGCATTCTAGCGTTTATTTACCCCAAAGCAGGACTTCAGTCCTGCAAGCCTGTAGCAGTTGGTTGATGAATCATGTTCCACATTCATCTAGCACAGCTGGCACAGGCCACAGGCACACTCATGCGCCCCACCTGCCCCTGTCACTCCTCCCTCTTCTAATAAAGTGCCTCTGTTTTGGTGACTGAATGAAAACACACCAAGCGGAGAAAGACGGGGTGTGGAGTAATGTAATCAGGGCAGTGAGACAGTATCAAGGATAGAAGACAGCCTGGTAGCTGCTTACTGAAACAGAAGCCGACTGGAAAAGACCTGAAACATATTTCCTCTTACAGTGATAAAGGGTCACCCTCTGAGCATACGTGGCCCAATGTATCCCCCAAGTCAAGATTTTCAGGGGACAAGAGAGCCATAAGCTCCATTCCGAACTGCCACAGTTTACATGGCCTTTCCCCGTTAGGATCATTTTAACAGTTTGTCAAGGATTATAAATTTTTAAGGAAGTTCAAACCAGAGTTCAGCGCTCCACTAAAAGCGTTCTTTAATATTGGCATTGGAGGCTATGTTGGTATCCTGAGGAAGTGATTAATTGAGAATACCCTAGTTTTCAAAGTAAAACAGCAGGGAGATTTACATTCACAGTCTGGTATTTCACAGTTCTCAGTACTCTTTGTATTTTTAAAATTTGTCCTTGAATATCCAGGAGCATTTTGTGTTTTATTTGAAAGGGGAGAAACAAAACATGTTCAGGGGGCCAGTCTGCCTTGCATCTCATGGTCTCAGCATTGGGAGGAGGCAGTAATTAGGGTGAGACAGAATGTTTGAAATATATCTGAAAGCAAGTTGAGTAAAAACAATATCACAGTAAGTTATAAGCCTGTATTATTATTATTTTTCTTCTTTTAATGATTCACTTGGTAGCATTCTTAAGATCATTACTTGCTGAGAAAAGAATCCCTGTCCAAGACGAAAAATCAGGAATTTCAACAACAGCGGCCTCTTTCTTTCCCTCTCCGGTTCTATTGACGATTACACAGTTCCTTTTTTTAAACTTCAGCTAAGTCATTTTCACCTCTGTGTGTATATTTTTTTCTATGAAATAATATCTGCGATACCTGATATTTTATTAACAGGTGTTCTGGAAATAATCTGTGTCAAAAATAAGACTATATATAGCACACAAGTTCCAGGGTTTTGAACGTTAATTATGAGAAAAAAATCAATCTCATGAATGCTTCACAATGAAACCATTTATTATTAAGAAACCTGGTGGTAAATGACACATATCCTACAGCTCTTCATCGTGGTTAAACATGTGACTCAGATCACATATTAGCATTTTTACCATATGGATGAAAGGGTAGAGAATATATGTGTAAGGAAACAAGTCAGTAACATTTTGACCATCTGGTAAATAAATATGCAAGTAGCAGGAATTTTGATATTTATTTAGTTATACGGGGACGACCTTTCATCTGAAATAGCCTCTAATACAGTAAAATAGAACTGAATTTATATTTCTTAAATAATTTTTATCTAAGTCACTAAACATTTTACAGTCTACTATGTGTTCTTAAAATATGACTTCAGTTATGTTTCTTATGTTTATTTATTAGGGCTCCTTAAAGTGCCTAATTTAAAACATCTTCCAGGAGAGGCTGCATGATGGGACCCAGCTCACCGGCTCCGGTGCCCCAGTTCCGCTCTGCCACCGCCCAGTGGTCTGGGACAGATTACTTGGTTTCTCTGATTAAGATACTGTCGAATAGTATTTCTCAAAGGGTGGGCCATGAAGGGCCATGGATTGATGCACAATATCATGTGGGAACCTTGTTCTAAATTCCAACACGTAGCGTTTCCCCACCCACCAGAGAAGATTCTGAGTCAGTATGTGTTGGAAACAATCTATGAATCTGCACTTTTAGTCACTGTCCCAAGTGATTCTGAAGTACATTGAAATACTGTTATGGAAACTAGCTGATTATAGCACTTAGCTCTCTTGAAAAATATGTAGTTAATCCTAACAAATACAAAAATGTCTGTTAATAATTTATTATTATTAATAAGTGTAACTCTAGCCCTGGCTGGTGTGGCTCAGTGGATTGAGCGTCAGCCTGCCAACCAAAGGGTCGCCAGTTCGATTTCCCCGTCAGGCCACTTGCATGGGGTGCAGGCCAGGTCCCCTGTAGGGGGCGCACGAGAGGCAACCACACACTGATGTTTCTCTCCCTCTCTTCCTCCCTCCCTCCCCCTCTGTCTAAAAATAAAATAAATAAAATCTTTTAAAAAATTAAAAAGTAATAAGTGTAACTCTAGAAAATATACTTTCCATATCCTAGAAATTTAACACTTGATACCAGTGGTGCTTAAAATATTCGAACTTCATTGAAAATAGGAGTTTATCTTGAATAAGTAATACTGGTGATTCATTAAATGTATGTCTCAACTCTCCCTCTTTTATTATACCCTTTTTCTCTTTTTGCACAGGAAACCACAAAATATTTGTGGACTACATCTAAATCAGGAGCCCAGGTGAACTTACAGAAGCTAGCATGGGATTCTTAGTTTTTCAAGATCCATACACTCCAAGCCCTTAATCATCATAACTCCAGTGTCCAGGCTTTCTCTGGTTTTATGAGGATTTAGCAAAACTTGGACGATGGAAAAGCAAAGGACTTAATTACTCACTTCAGTATCATCTAACATCAGCGGGAAAGCGAACCAAACGGTAATACAGCCATGGAAAAGAATTCAAGTTTATGGAAGAACCTGATAGATGAACACCCCATCTGCACAAGCTGGAAGCAAGAGGCCGAAGGAGCCATTTATCATCTTGCCAGTATTTTGTTTGTAGTAGGTTTCATGGGTGGCAGTGGATTCTTCGGACACCTTTACGTCTTCAGTTTGCTGGGGTTAGGTTTTCTCTGCTCTGCTGTCTGGGCCTGGGTAGATATCTGTGCAGCCGACATATTTTCCTGGAACTTCGTGCTCTTTATTATCTGCTTCATGCAGTTTGTGCATATTGCGTATCAAGTGCGCAGCGTAACCTTTGCCCGAGAATTCCAGCTATTGTACAGCTCCCTTTTCCAGCCTCTGGGGACCTCTTTGCCTGTCTTCAGAACGATCGCTCTGAGCTCTGAAGTGGTTACTTTGGAAAAGGAGCACTGTTATGCCATGCAGGGGAAAACCTCCATTGATAAACTCTCTCTGCTTATTTCAGGAAGGTTTGTACTCTTGGTGCTTGAATGTCTTTCTTCTAGTTATAGCTTGTCTTCCTGTCTGCTACATATTCTCTCTCAGCGTAGCAAGTCCTGCATGGCATTCAACACCCTGTGGCGTGGGAAAGCCCCTGACACATGAGTCATGACATAGGCATTTAAAGCACATGGTATTATTTGCCTGAAGCAAGAAATAATCTAGAGCCTTAATAGTTCTTCTTAGAAATCAAATGTGTAAATTGATTTATCTGGATATGCTATGTGTTTCCAAGCTAATGACTGAAAGTTATGAAGAGGATGCCAGCTTGAATTAACATAATACTTTTGCTGGCATGCAAAGTATTTCAAATAGACTCTCATCGGTCATTGTTTTAAGTAATAGAGAACATTAAATTTTGTAATGATCAACTCTTTCAGTAATTTCTAGCAATTTCCCACTTGCCAGAAGCAAGGTGGGTATACCTCATTTTAGATAGATAGACAGATAGATAGACAGATAGATGGAGAGCTGACTCTTGAACAACACAGAGGTAGGGACGCTGACCCCCTACTCAAAAATCCATGTATAATTTTTGACCCGTCAGAAAGTTTATGAATAGCCTGTTGTTGACCAGAAGCCTTACCCGTCACTTAACTGTCAGTTAACACACAGTTTTGCATGTTATAGGCATTATATTCTGTATTTTTACTATTAAGCTAGAGAAAAGAATGTTATTAAGAAAACTATGAGAAAGGGAAAATGTATTTACAGTATTTGTTGAAAAAAATTGGATCTAAGTGGACCTGCACAGTTGAAACCCATGTTGTTCAAGGGTCAATTGGGTCAATTTTATATAAATAAATAAATAACTTATATACATATCTCACACGCACACATATATACATATATAAATATATATGTGTGTTTGTGTGTGTGTGTGTGTGTGTGTGTATATAAAACAGAAAGAGTTTGGGGGAGAAAACAATGTGATTATTTATGTTTTTTTAAAAATTAAGTATTTAATTTACAGAGGTACTTACAGTGGTAATCCTTTATGTTCTTCAATGTTCTACTTAATTTAAAATCTGACTGAGTGCACTGAAACTTTTTATTGAATGTAATATACATGCATAAATGGGCACATATCATAAATGGACAACTCGATGAATTTTCTGATGAATTTTGCCCAGTATTCCAGAATTCGAACTTTGTAAGGAACACCAGTACATGAATCTTACAGGAGATTTGTCACTTATTATAATGTATGAATTTAATATTTTTCCCGTCAAAATTTTTATAGCCACAAAGGTCATTAGAGATTTGAAATATTGCTCCCTCCCCTCGCCCCCAGTTAAGTGTTGGCTTTCTCCTTCCTCATAAATGCCATTCTTTGTGTTTGGGTAGGATCAGAGTGACAGTTGATGGCGAATTTCTGCATTACATTTTCCCCTTCCAGTTCCTGGATTCTCCTGAATGGGACTCACTGAGGCCCACGGAGGAAGGCATTTTTCAGGTAACAGACAACAAGCGCAACAGTCAATGTGGCCTCTTCCAAACAGATAAGCAAACAAACACAACAGCGGGTGACAGAGGAACAATTTATATTTAACTTTGGAATGTACTGCACAGCATACATGACTTCCCAAAGCTGTCTGACTCTTGATAGTTAATGTCACTTTATAGGTCCAGCACCAAGGAGAAGAATGGGTATTTCATATGACAGAGAGGAATATTCTCTTCATGAGAAATATTCTTAATTTATTTTTTACTTAACTTTTGGCATATATGGAAATTAAAATATAATTAATTGAGATTTGACTGTACCCAAAACACTGCCACCGTGATAGTTTGAAAAACACCAAGAAAAAAATCTGCCCTTATTACAAAATAAGTGACTTTTAAAATTTAAAATGCTGATGGATTGCAGCAAAATGCTAAACCTCCTATCCCTGCTCTGCTGCCACATCTGGTAGTTTCGAAAGGTAATCAGTTCAGTAGGTTCTGTCCATTATGCTATATTCTGTTTCCCTATGATTACTACATGTAACATATGTGTGTGTACAAATACAAATTGATATACTTATGCAGAATAGGTAAATACTATTTTGTGCTACTGAAACGGGATTAGGTTAAATGTCCATAATCTTTAGTACTAACTTGGAAATACTTCTCTAAAATTAGCCAACTTTATTATATTTTGGCATAAGAAGCTCTTGCTTCAATAAAATGCAAAATATAAATATCTGAACTTAACAGATAACTTGGAGATGGGCACAATGCTGTGGCTATTCATGTTATAAATTTTACATATAGTGATAAATTTTGGGGGTCAGTGGGCTCTTTTAACCTAAATAAGCAGAAGGGAAATTTATTTAAAATTTGGGGCACAAAAAATGTAGCAGAACGTTTCTTGCTCCCTAATCTTTGTTTATATGTGGTTTTATTTTATTTTATTTTTTTAGGTAACCCTCACAGCAGAAACTGATTGTCGATATGTGTCTTGGAGGAGAAAGAAATTATATTTGCTCTTCGCTCAGCATCGTTACATCTCCCGCCTGTTTTCAGTTCTAATTGGCAGTGACATTGCAGATAAACTCTATGCATTGAATGACAGGGTGTATATAGGAAAGAGATACCACTATGATATTCGGTTACCCAACTTCTATCAACTTTCAAGTCCAGAAAAGCCAAGATCACCCCTGATAAGACATTTTCAGAATTCTAAACAATATTGTGACAAATGACATCAAAGTCTGAAGCTTTACGATGATAAAAAAAGACTCTCTTCATCATTCCCCAAAATTAAATAGCAAAATACAGAAAATTGAGTTCATTAATATTTTTATAAATCAAACTGAGAGGCAAGATGCCATTGCCAGCTGTTTTATTCATCTCGACTTCTGCATTGTGAATAAATTTTCCCAATTTTTCTGTATTTCTCATTTGACTGAATGGGGGGAGGATGAATATGGGCAGTTTGCCGTTTTCTGCATCAGAACTGGGAGAATGAAATTGTGCGTTCTCAGCTGTTTCCTCAGATTTATTCAAATCTGTTCTCTTGCCCGGTTGAGTTAGGTACTGCTTCTTTAGAAGCAGCCAGTGAGTGCTCTCAGCAGGAGAGTGGATTGATGTGGAAACACGTCAGTGTTTCCAGAATTCACTTTTTGCTACAACCTCTGATGAAAGCAAGATGGATTACCGTGGTGGGCAGCAATTATTTATTTAAATGTAAAGTTACTTAATATGACTAGAAAGCAGAATAAATGTAAAAGATGACAATATGCCAATCTTGAAGACTATTCTGTTGCTACACATCATTCATCGGCTTAATCTTTACAGTAACATATTCTAAAAGGGGCATTTCATGGAAAGCAAAAATGCATAATAATTACTGAAGAAGAAGAATACCCGTGAACAAATAGGACAAATGTTGCACAGCATATTTATTTCACATGTTCAGCTGAAAGGGCAAGTGTGAAGGGCACACAGCAAATGCTCCACCCACCAAGCAAATAAGTGAGTCTATGTTACAGCCATTCTGTTAGCTTCATAGGGAAGAGCTTAAGAAAGAGATCCTCAGTCACAGATCCGATCCCTATTTTTGGAAAACTGTATTTTGGTGGGTTTTGTTTTTTTTTAATAGCACATGCAGGCCATGTTCTTTCATAGAAAGATATGTTTAACAATGTGTATTGAGCAGCTACCACGGGCCCAGGTGCTGGCCTGGGCTGGGGGGATACATCAGGTAACTGACAGGTCCCATTCCTCACAGAGCTTACATGCTGGGGGTGAAAAAGAGATAATAAATCAGAAAAACCTAGAGTTAGAAAGAGCGCCATGGAAAAAAATGAAAGCAGGTGGATAGGATGGGCCGTTGCCATTTAGTAGGGTGGTGAGAGCAGGCCTGAGTGAGGAGGCGATGTTTGAACAAAGCCCGAAAGAGGCAAAGGAAAAACCCGTGCGGATAAAGAGCAACCTGGGCAGAGACAAGAGCAGACGAGAAGGTGCCGAGGCGGAGCAGCCGCGAGGCGGGCGCGGCCAGAGCGGCATGGGCGCCAGGCAGAGGCGGCGAAGACGTGATTTGCGGCAGTGGGGTGGGTCCTAATGAGTCCTCGTAAAAACCTGGACTTTCATTCTGAGAGTGACCAGAAGCCACTGGGGAGTTTTAAATAAAAGAGTGATGTGATCTGCCCTCTGTTTAATAGAATCATGTTAGCTAGTCTGCTGAGAATAGGCTGGGGGAGGGGAGGGGGGGAAGACAAGAGTGGACTTGGAAGGGAAGATCAGGATTGAGTGTGATAGACCCTGAAGTAAACAGATGAGTCTAGAGTTCAAGAGAAAGGTTTGGGCGAGAGATAAAGGTCCAGGGGCATTTCACAAAGAGGTGGTATTTAAAGCCATGAGATGAGATGAGATGAGATGAGATGAGATGAGATGAGATGAGATGAGATGGCCAAGGGAGTGAGTGTACATTCAGAAAAATAGTCCAAGGGCCTTTGTTAATAGGACATTGTTAATAGGACAGAGAGATGGGAAAAGTAAGCAAGACGTGAGAAGGAGCAGCTAGTGAGGTAGGAAGGAAATCAGAGGTGTGGAGTCCTTGAAACCAAGTGAGGAATGTGTTTCAAGGAGAAGGGAGTAATGGACTATCTCCAATGTGGCTGACAAGTGATTTGAAGTCTAAGGATAAACCACTGGGTTGAGCAGCATGGAGGTGTCTAGTGAACTTGATAGGAGCAGTTTTAATGGAGTCACTGGGGACAAAAACTTGACTGAAGCAGGTTGAGGGCTAATGACAGGGAAGAATTTGGAGGAGCAAATATAAGTAAGTTTTTCAAGGAGTTCTGATGTGAAGAGAAATAGAAATGGACAGCAGCCCGAGCAGGGAATGAGACCGAGAGAGAGGATGTTTTTGTTGTTTTAAAGATAAGAGAAACAACAGCATGTTGGCACACTGATGGGAGTGAATCAGAAGAAAGTGGTGAATTGCTGGAGCGATGGCCTGGGGCAGGTGAGTGAGGATCGGATCCCATGACCTTAAACAGGAACACGGACAATGAATCATTAGTAAGGAGAGGAGGCAGAACACATAGGAGGACAGTTGCTGGTCAGTGAGAGATGTGGCGGGAACTTGGGAAAGTTCTGTCGTAACTACTTCTATTTTCTCAGCGAGCTAAGAAGCAAAGTCAGCAAGGAGGATGGGGAAGTACTGAGGCTATGTAAAGTATGTTACTTTTTCTGTATGTTAGCATCTGCCCTAAGTGGTACAACGCGACAAGGTCTGAATCATTAGTCTGGATGAGCTACTGAGCTATTCAAGTTCAGCATAAACTAAAGGAAAAGCTGGAAGGGGTTTCCTGTCTCCTGGACACGCATGGCCACCCAGAGTGGCTCTTTCAAGCAGGCATGAGAGCAACTCTCTGCCTGGTGCAATTGGAGGCCACTGGCCTGTCAGCGGGCTTCACACGGGCACTGGAGGAAATGCATCTATTTGCGTCTTTAAGGCTTTGTGGTATTAAATATTAAAATAAAGCTCCCTAAGTAGAAACCACACCTTAAATTAGTACCAGCTAATAGTTTAACAGAGGTTAATTAGCAGATAGCTTTCCAACTGTGAAAGTCAACTGAGAACAACTCCACTCAGAAATTGAGTGCAGGTTTTTGGTTCAAACTGTGGCAGAGGGAGAAGAATTTCAGTAAAAGTTTTCCAGAAATCTAACCATTTTTAGGATGAGGAGGAAGGAGCGCAAATATGACAGGGTAAAGGCATGCTGACAGAGGAGGTAAAGAGATGCTACGAAACCTTCACACTTTGGTGTGGGGCTGCACCCTCCTTCTGTATTAACCCACATGCCACTCACTACCCAACTCCTGGGTTTGCACCCAAATTTTCTCACTTAAAAAACAAATCAAAACCCTGTAGTGACCTCTGTGTATCTACTCTGCATGTTTGGTTTGAAATGTCTAACAAACCACATGTCACTATCTCAAAATAACCCAGATGGTAAGAAGAAACGACTGATATCCTGGAAAAGTACCCCTAGAGTGCCACATCACAGTGCACTTAGAATTTAATTTCTATTAAAAATTAGAGTCATTTTGTCTCGGCTGGTGCAGCTCAGTGGATTAAGCACTGGCCTGCAAACCAAAAGGTTGCTGGTCGGACTCCCTCTCAGGGCACGTGCCCGGGTTGCAGGCCAGGCCCGCAGTTGGGGGCTCGCAAGAGGTAACTGATCGGTGCACCGCTCACACATCGATGTTTCTCTCCCTCTTTTTCTCCCTCCCTTTCCATCTCTCTAACAATACATAAGTAAAATTTTAAAAGAATGGATTCATTGTCATCTCTGCCTAATTGTTTCCAGCCCTAAATCCCTTTGATTCGTTTATAACTGATAAAAATACAATAAGATAAGTAACCGGGTGCTTTCTTGTGTTAAAAATGCTTTATGGCTTTGTGTACAAGATCTGTGTACACATAAATAAATGGAGTGCCTTCTTCAAAAAGTATTAAGAATTTCAAGACTGAGTCAACAGAGCATTAAAACCAAGTGTGGGTTCTAGTGAGCTTGAGGCTCTTTGTGACCATACAGCTCACATGCCCACAAAGCCAGGCCTGGACAAGAGTGTTCCCTAGGACTTGAAGGAATTGGGGTGATGGCTGTGTGCTTTTCTGCCCTAAATTTCATGGCCAATAAAGACTCTGAGAAGTAGACTGAGGGGTAAAAGGAGTGGCTTAAAAGGAGCCCATAAACACCTCGTCCCAGGAGCCGAGGCAAGGGCCCCTTGCACAGTCTTTACTTGGCCTGGATATTTGAAGGTTTCCTGTGCTCCCAGGAGGCGGGTCCTTTGACCCTCATTTGACCTCTGTCCAAATATGAAAAAGGAGCAACATGATTTGCCCTGGAATCTGCACTCCTAGGAACTCACGGTGCTGAGATGAATCTGCCATAAAAAAACAGTATGATGCTCTCTGAGCACTTACGGGGTGAAGAATTTTCTCTCCTCTTCAACAGAGGAGCAGCAGGAAATTCATTTGCTCTCTGCTCATCTGGATAAGCTCTGGTGTCATATTGTTACACTGCACAGAACCAGAATGACAGGGTTGATTTGACAGAGCAGTTACAAAGTGAAATCCCTCAGCTAAGCCGGCAAGGGCCATAAAAGAAAACACACCAGGCAGATAGTACTTGTTATTATAAGAGCAACACATTATACAACATTACGTACTTGAGACTCGTGGTTTGACCAAGGACATAAATATATAGGCAGCATTGGACTGCACTTTCTAACTGGGTTTCATGTTCTATTACATTGCACATGATTATACAAGAAATTAACCTTCAAAAATGGTGTTCCCAAATTAATAAATTTTTTAGTAAAAGGCAGTTTTTACACAAATTAGATAAACCAGTGGGCCCAATTAATTACATTATTTTCTTCATTTTACTAAAATGTAACACATATCAATTAAAAATACAAATGGATATCAGTTTCATATAGACAAATTATAATAAAATACAGGTTTAATTTTGTAAAGCTTTATTACTTCCAGACCAAAAATCTTACCATAATGAAAAGATGTGGCAAGACTGATATATTAGTTACTTTAGCTCTTAGTTCAGCATGAGCGTTACCATCATTTTAATGCTGGGCTGTACATTTGCATATAATATCAGCATGATTTGAACAGAACTGGAAGTTTTATTATGCTAAATTTGAGTAGTTTTAAAAACTGCTAGCTATTAAAGATTGACAGGGAACTTTTTCTTCTTAAGGAACTGATTATCTGTATCTTGAATTATAGTGTTTTTCCCTTTATTCCTTTTATCTTTATTTTTTTAATTTTTTTTGAATTTATAAGGTGACATTGATTAATGAAATCATGTAGGTTTCAGGTGTACAATTCTATAATGAATCATCTGTATATTGTATTGTGTGTTCACCACTCCAGGTTAAGTCTGTTTCCATCACCATTTATCCCTCCTTTACCCTTTTCTACCTCCCCCCACCCCTCTTTTACCCTGTCAACAACATACTATTGTCTGTGTCTATGAGGTTTTTTTTCTTTGCTTAATCCCCTCACCTTTTTCACCCAGTCCCCTTAACCCTCCTCCCCTCTGATAGCTTTCAGTCTGTTCTCTGTATCTATAAGTCTGTTTCTATTTTGTTTGCTAGTTTATTTTGTTCATTAGATTCCACACATAAGTGAAATGATACAGTACTTGTCTTTATCTAACTGGTTTATTTCACTTAGCACCTTCACTCTATTTCAATTCATGCTTTGGTGATCTTAAAAAAAGTAATTTTATTTTACTTATAAGATTCCCAAAATATTTTTACATAATTTTATAGTAGGACTTTAACTCCACTTAATATAATATGAAATGTTTTATCATCTAATGTGAGATTATTATTCTTATTGCATATAAAATTATCTCCCCAAATATCTAATTATAGGACAGTATCTTACATCTATTTAATACTTTATAGTTTACAAAGCATGTGCCTACACATGATTTCATTTATTTGTTCCTTGGAAGAATTCCATTTTATGGATAAAGATTAGAGAGGTTGAATCACAGTAAATGGTGACACTCAACTTAAGCTAGTTCTTCCAAATCAGTGTCCTTGCAGTTTTCATGCTACACTGACCATGGTGTTCCTCAGTGACCTGAAGAGAACTAAAATGTCCCCTATCTCAAATGAAAAAAACCTCAAAGCCAAAATTCTAAGCATCTGCTGGATTTGTTCATGATAGTATGGGTTCCAAAAACGAACCTTTCTTTTTCAGCAACTCTCTTGGGCTCAAATGTGGTTCACAAGTGAAATGTGTAATTAAATGCAACTATTACAATGGCTATAAATTTATATAATGAAACAGCACGTCAAAGCTTCTTTGATGCAGTTTAATTAAGTTCTTCAAATTTTGGATCTGTCCAATTTTCATTTCAGATATTTCAGTGGCTCGTTTGAAGTCACCCAAGGGGTTTCCCTGAGAAGCCTTCCTTATCTCAGGCCGCTGAGCTTTATGGACCACCCCGCCCACTCATGTTATGGGTAAATTATTCACTGCCACTTGCAGCACCGTTTCTCTCTCTCTTTTTTAAGGCCGAATAAAATTTTATGTATAGTGAAATTTTCTAAACTGAAGCTTTTTCAAACAGCAGCTAGTAAGGTCTCCAAGGGAGGAAGATAAGTTGTTGTTTTTTTTTTGTTTTTTGGTTTTTTTTGGTGTGATATAAGCAGGGGTTTCTGAAGAACAGGGTATTGCTGTGGGATATAAATTGGTTCAGCTGAGATAAAAGTTTAGCCACTGCACCAGCAGAATATCTATTATTCTGAGAAAAGGACTATCCCCACAGTTCTACATCTTATCCACCGTTCAGGAACAGTGTTTGGCACACAGTAGCTGCTTTGTAAATATTTGTCAAGTAAAAAGAAAGTAATCGCATCTGTTCTTGAATCTGCATCTGAATTTTAACACTGAATCCCCTCCCCATTTGACTTCAATGATGTAATGCCATTGGTAGTTTTATTGCAAAATAAAATGTAAGAACTGTAATAATGTCCTTTTTCTGCATGGTGCAGAACTCTTATTTCTTTAAATGATTTTCAAAGCCACATTTTTCATTATGATATTGTTGAAGCGAGTTTGAGCAGCGCTTGTTCAGAATGCATAGTTACCAGTTTTCAGGTTCCAAGGTCATTCTTTAGGTTGAAAATCTGCAAGCTGATTTAGCTTAGACTGATCTTGTTATTTTATTTTTCTCAAAAATGTGTTGTTGGAGAGCTCTTCTGACCTCATCTAAAGCTAGTCTCCATACTTCTATTATATTTTTTTGTGCAAAAATAACCCCTGGCCTAGTGCCTGGTATATGGTAATTGTTAAATTATTTTTGAAAAAAAAATGAATAAAATATGCAGCTGATATAAACCGAGGAGAAATTGAACAGACAACATGCTAAACACGTCCTTCTTTAACCAGTGATTGTTCTCATCCTGCGTTCACACCCTTTTCCCCATAATGGCAGAAAACACTTGATCCTAGAACTTAAAAGTAGTTTCTTTCCATTTTAAACAGTCATTTAAAATGAACCCCCTAGTCTTTCTGTGTTGTACTCCTTGCTGCAGCGATGCAGGGTCAAGTTTATAAGTCTTCATGGCAGAGCAGCAGAAGTGTTTTGACCTCTCTGTCCTCTGAGTCTTCCCTGGATCAACTGCAATGTTGCTTGGCCACTTGGTCTCTGGGCAGCTGGGCCAATGGCCCTAGGGTGCAGCTGGTCCTGCCTTTGCCTCTGACAGGGGGGTCTCTGCACTCTTCCCACTACCGCAGCCTGACTCAGGCATTTCCTACTCATCTGGCCTCTCAGCATTTCTAAATGCACGCAGGTTAAACCATCATTTCTTCCCACTTTTTCCAAATCTATCTTTTCCATCTTTTTCCTGTTCCATCATCAATCAGCTAGATGGGAAGTGGAAGGAGAAGTCGGTTGGGGTGGGGGCAGTGTGAGGGTAAGCAGGGGAGTAAGGAGGGTGTCACTATTGTGATAGAGCAGTCATCATAAGTCTAATAAAGTGATTTTTAATACCGTAGAATGTTAAGTGTCATTTTGTTGTTACTTATTTCTTCTATTAGAAAGATAATATGACCACATGGAATAGGAAAAAGATAATAGTTTCATTATTCTAATACAATTTCTATTAATGTGTTGGTATATATTTCTTGTGTTATTTCCCTCATTTATAATAATTTAAGTTTTAAAACACAATTTAAAAATATTTACTATTTCTTCTATTGGAGAATTATACTTGAAATCAAATGCACTCAATTATTCCATCAATTAATATTTATTGAGTTCGAAATATATGTGAATCATATACTAGTTACCATGGAGATATGAAAGATAAATTGGACACAATTCCTACCCTCTAGAAACTTACAACCTAGAGGAAGAAATAAACTTGTACATGAATATATAAAGGATAGCAAGTGATAAATACCATAATATAGACAGAAACTGCTCTGGGGAATCATAGTTCTGTAATATCACTATAAAACACATGCCAACGAGTTGTCATTAATAATGTAAGTAATGACCATCTTATAATGGTCCTTAATAGTAATATTTTCTACTACTAGAATTTTTCCTACTCATCATCAATTTCTAGGTATTAGATGTTTTATTTATTCATCAAACAGTCATATGAAATCATCTGCAAGATTTCCGGACTCACACTGGAACACTCTGTTGCTTTTAGATGTCATTTTCTGAGCTTATAATATATTCATTACACTACTCTTCAGATAACTTAAAGTGCCGTAGTTGATGTAAAAAAAATTAAGAAATCCCTAAGTAGTAGTGTGCAGTAAAACTGCATCAGAATAGCTTTGTATATGGTATGAAAACCAAAATGGTGCTCTGTCAGAAAATGCACTATTCAAAGTATTTCCATTCTTCTTCTCATGCTCTGAAGAAACTCAATGACTATAAAATCCATATCTTTTCAAAGTGTGTGAGGGTGTCTGCAGTTTTCAAACCCAGTATCAGCATAATCATTTTGTGTGGCTTTACATTGTACTGAATATGTTTGTATTGGACTAAAAAAATGTTTCATCTTGTTTACCACTTTTTATGCCAAAAGATAAAACTGCTGTTATGTGGCTCATAAATATTTTATTAGGTTTTACATATGCATTAAACTAGAAAGGTGTCTTATTTTCATAAATTTATTATAACAATTTAAGCAGTAGTAATAATAAAAATTTGCATTTAAATAATTCTTTTCTCATGGGAACTCAGAGTGTTTTTAAATATCAATTAATGCCTGATGGCAGGCTCATTATTCCCAATTTTTTTATTCCATCTTTATAATGTTTTGCTTTGTGTTTTTGTTTCTAGTTGATGTTAATCACCAGGCTGGGTATTATCAGGCTTCACATTTGCACCCCCAAATCATCCCTTTTTGAAAATTAATTACATAAGAGAATGTCATTGCTCAGTAGAAACTCTATGATTGAAAGTTGTGCTTTGACCAGATATTGATTAAAAGTCATCCCATGGCTTCACTTTCAATCGAAATTTTTTTTTTTAAGATTTTACTTATTTACTGTTAGAGAGAGGAGAAGGGAGGGAAAAACAGGGAGAGAAACATCAATGTGTGAGAGATGCATTGATCGGTTGCCTCTTACATGCCTCCAACTGGGGGCCTGGCCCACAACCCAGGCATGTGCCCTGACTGGGAATCCAACCAGCGACCTTTTGGTTTGCAGGTCAGCACTCAGTCAAAATCTTATCTGTACCACCAGATTACATGTTATTAAGAATTGCCAATTATTATTTTTTATCATTAACAACTTCTCCTTTCTAATCACCAAATCTTTTATATAAAGAAGTTATTTACACACTTAGAAAACCATACCTTTAGAAGTATCATTTTCAGGGTTATTGTATTTGTCTTCTCTAAAAGTAGAGGTGTTTAACTTGGGATACACAGACAGGCTTCAAGGGTCTGAATTTCTAGAACAAAACACGAGAGAGGCAGTGACAGTGACAGTGATTGGTGCTAGGCTTTTGAATATGCGGTTCCAGGGGGACTTGCCTGGATCCAAGATCCAGTCTTGTTTTATGGATCCAACCTGAGCTCCAGCTCTGAGGCTTCTTTGGGATGGATCATGAATTCAGAGCTACTTCTTTGATCCTCTTTTGACACTTAAAAAAGAGATTCTGTTGTGCTTAGTTACTTAAAATAAATTTCTTCTCTTTGAAGTAACTTCCAAAAATGAGGAAATTTTATTAAATGCTTCATCTATTGCCTTCATTCATTATCGTTAGTATTTTAAACAAGTGAGGATGACAGAGCAAGTATCAGACCACCAGCTTTTGACATTATACCCACTATATGCATACTTCTGCCAACCCCAAGATGATGGATTACTCTAACAGCTCTGTCAAGTGCCCAGCTTCTAGAATCTATACTATTGCATATTTAATGAGTTTTATTTTGAAGCCAATATCTAATTTCTGGTTACTCCAGGGAAATGTCAAACCACTGGAAATTTCAGCATGTGCTAAAGCCTTGCAATGTACACATTTTGTTCAAAATATCAGTCTTGTGTATATTATATTCCATCAATTCATAACAAGCAGAAACATCTTAACTATTATATGTGTTCCTAGAATATTTCAACTATTTCATTAGACTAGGGAATTTTGATGATTGAAATTCTGGCAGTTTTTATCAGTCACGTACCATGTGCAGAATACAATAAAGGGACTTGAAGAGACATACAATTAAGCTACCAGAAACTGGATGCCAGGCATTTTAACAAACATAGTCTCTAAAGGTCAAAATAATCCTATCAATCAAGAATTATTTTCCCAGTTTAACATACAAGTAATTGAGGCTCAGAAAAGTTTGATAAATGATTTGAACTCACTGTGAAACCATGGTTCAAATCTAGATGCGAATTCCAAAACCTCCATTCTTTCAACTGCCTTCATAATTCACTGCCTTCTTAAAAGTTCTGGGTCACTTTCTAAAATTTTAGTTGCATTTCATTTCTTTTAAGAGTTGTTGAATGAACCCTTTGGATAAGAGCTCAATGACTCAAATGTAGAGAACCCAACTTTCTTAGAGATCTTCTCCCTCAGTTTAGTGTAAGAACTAGTTAGACATTTTTTAAACCATTTTTTTTAGACAGCTGGCCTTGAAAGCAACAATAACGTGAAAGATTATACCCCCTTGCTTTGAGATGTTGTTCCCTGTTTTTTATTTAGCCAAAACATAAAACACCTGTTCATTGCATAACACGTTTGGTTATTTTGAACAAGTTAATCAACTGAATCAACTGAGTCAGTTTTGTTGTTGTTATTGTTGTGTTGGCTACTGTCATTTTTTTCAATTTTTTAATTAAATTATTGGGATGACATTGGTTAATAGAATCACATAGGTTTCAAGCGTACATTTCTATGATATAAGATCTGTACTGCAGAGTCAGCTTAAAAAGCAAAAACCCTTATTAAAGTGGCCAACATTCAAAAAAGCAATAATAGCAAATGCTAGCAAAAATGTGGAGCAATAGGAACCGTCATTCACTGCTTTGCTCGTGGGAATGAAAAGCAGTCGGCCTCCATGGAAGACAGTTTGACAGTTGCTTATAAAGCTCACAGAGTTTGGCCATATCATCTAACAGCTGCACTTCTTGTTGTTTATCCCAATGAGTTGAAAACATGTCCCAAAACCTGACCACAAAGGTCTATAGAATCTTTACTTATAATTGCCCAAAACTTGAAGAAACCAAGATGCTTTTTAAAAATGGCAAATGGAGAAACAAACTATGGTACATTCATACTATGAAATATTATTTGGTCATTAAAAAAATGAGCTACCAATACACAAAAGACATGGACTGACATTAAATGAATATTGCTTAGTGAAAGAAGCCAGTCTGAAAAGGCAATATTCTATATGAGGCCAACGATGTGGGATTTTGGAGAAGGCAAAACTATGGATACATTTTTTAAAAAAATCAGTGGTTGTCAGGGGTTAGGGAGGGGAGAAAGGAGAGGGATGAATGGGTGGAGTACAGGGGAGTTTCAGGGCAGTGAACTATTCGGGGCGATACTGAAATGGTGGGTACATGACATTACCAAAGGAAAGCTCTGTTTCCTCTGCTCGCAATACTTCAGACATCAAATGTGTGTGTGTTTTTCCCATACCAGCCAATTCTCCAGCTTTCCAGACACCAAATGGGTGTCCTACAATTCAGTTCTGACACTGGCTACCCAGAGTTAGTGCGGATCCCACAGGTTAAGGACTCAGTTCCACAAGACTGCCCCCCACTTCAGAGGCCAATCACAAGCAGCGGGTCCCCAGGTTCACCCTTATGCCCCACTTGGCTTTAAATTGGGGTTCCCATGACCTTATCCTCAGATTTGATAATTTGCTGTAATGACTCACATAACTAAGGGAAACAAATCATAACGGACGCAATAAAGGATACAAACACACAGCCAGATGAAGAGGTACGTAGGGCAAGGTCCAGAAGGTTCCTGAGCGCAGGAGCTTCTGTCCCTGTGGGGTCGGAATGCACGACCCTCTCAGCACTTACTTGCTTTCACGAACCTGGAAGCTTCCCAAGCCCCTTCGTTTAGGGATTTTTATGGAAGCTCTGTCACATAATTATGATCAATTATTAACTCAGTTTCTAGCCCCTCTCCTCTCCCCAGAGGACAGAGCATGGGGCTGAGAGTTCTAACCTAATCATGGCTTGGTCTTTCTGGTGACCAGGATCCATCCTGAAGCTATCCTGGAGCCTACCTAGACTCCTGTCATTAAAACAAAAGACATTCCCATCACCCAGCAAATTTCAAGCAATTTAGGAGCTCTGTGTAGGATGCTTTTACCGTCCCCATCACTTGGAAAGTTACAAAGGTTTTAGGAGGGCTGTGTCAGGAATTGGGGGTCAGAGACTACCTGTTAGAAAAAAGATGCGCCTAGCACCCTATCACCCAGCAAATTACAAGGGTTTTAGAAGCTCTGTGTCAGGAACTGAGAGAAGAGACCAAACATATATTTCCTATTATGTCATAGGTGGATATATGACATTATACAATTGTCAAAACCCATAGGACTATACAACTCAAAGATAAACCCTAATGTAAACTCTGTTAATAATAATACATTAATATCTGTTCTCCATTTGTAACAAATGTATCACACTAATGCAAGGAGAAACTGTATTGGGGAGAAAGAGAACTTTCTGTGCTATCTGCTTCATCATCTGTAACTGCTCTAACAAAATAAAGTATATTAATTTCTTTTTAAAAAAGAAAAAAATTTAAAGATAGTCACTGAGGTTGTTTGGCAAACTGGTCAATGAGAAGAGTAATGTAATATTTAATGAGAGGAACTTAGTACAGAAAGAATCTAATTAAATCTTTGTTTAATAACCCATGTTTGATCACAACTGCCTGCCATGAGATCATATCAAAAGCAGCTATAGTCTTTGTGCAATTAGGAGTAACAGTTGAAAGAAAGTCTACACTGATGCAAACCTTGCGTAGATAAGAAAGACAATGCTATATACTTTCAAAATCACAAAACTTGTTCTATCTGAAATTTGAAATCTCATCAAGTTTTTCTCCAAATACTGAAAGCAGACTGGATGTCCACAGAGAAATAAAGGTAGAAATAACTGTTTATGTCAGCCTAAGATGTACTAGCCAGAGGTTTTGCAGAGAAGGCAGGTTGCCCTATACTTTGTTATTTATGCCTTGTATCATTTTCATTCTATTCTTCTGTGCAAGTTACCTCCTTGTATAGTTATTAGTTTTCAAATAGTGCTGAGAATCTTTCAATCTGACCTTTCTAAGCCGGAGTAGACCAAGGAGCCTAAGGCATTTCCGAATCCAAGCTTTTGTGTCTAGAAGTCTTCTTTTGAATTTTATAGAGCTAGTATTCATATGTCACTGATAAAAAAAATTAACTATAAAATTATGCTTTTAATTCTTAGGTGGGTTATAGGGAAGGGCTTAGGATTACTTCAGTCCCTGTGTCTATGGAACATAAAACACAGGCTCTATCAATGGCCAGGACACAAGTCTTATGATATCGAATCCAGTGTTTTTTTCATAAAAATAAGTAATCTTTTGTGTGACTCCATAACCATACCTCTGGAGTCTGCCTTTCCTGTCTGCAAGAGTCAAAGCCAGGCCCCACTGTTTTAACAAGTGTTTTAAAATAATTATAAAAGTAACATATAATCACTGTGGAAAATTTAGCAAGAGAAGAAGCAAGAGGAGTTGGAAGAAGAGAAGAAGAAGGAAGGAAGGGAAGGAGGACTGGGTAGGAGGAGGGAAGGCAAAAAAAGTCTCTTAAAACCTCAGCACTTTAAGTGAAGAAATATAAGCATTTTAGTGTTCATCACCCTGGATGATCTGTAATATTCTACACACTCCTGTAACTTGCCTTTTTCTGTTTCCCATCTTTTAGTGGCAGACTATCGCTGGAGCTGGAAGGTGGCAGAAATTGCGTCACTAGTGAATGAGAGTCCCAGTGCTGGAACTAGTCTGCCTGGTTCGTGCCCTGGCACAGCATCTCAGTGGCTGTGTGACCCTGAGTGGGCCACTCAACCTCTCTGCCGTCTCAGTTTCCCGTCTATACAATGGGCATAAAAATACTAACTGCTTCTTCTTAATGAGAGAAGATTCAATAGCTTAATAAATTTAAACCACTTATAATAGTGCCTGGTACAAAGTGCACTCTGTATTGGTGTCAGTAAAATTTTTCAGTGAAGAGCCAAACAGTAAATATTTAAGGCTTTGCAGGGTCATATGGTTTCTGTTGCAACCCCTCAATGATACCTTTGTTACACAAAAGCAGCTGTAAATGAATGAGGTGGCTGGTTCCAATTAAACATTATGGTCACTGAACTGGAATTTTATATAATTTTTATGTTATGAAATATTATTCTTCTTTTGATTTTTTAAACCATTAAAAATGTAAACATTTTGCCCTGGCTGGTGTGGCTCAGTGGATTAAGGCCAGCCTGTGAGCTGAAGGGTCGCTGGTTCAATTCTCGGTCAGGGCACAGGCCTGGGTTGCCTCCAGGTCCCTGGTTAGGGGCGTGCGAGAGGCAACTGATCGATATATCTCCCGTGCATTGTTGTTTCTCTCCCTCTCTTTCTCCCTCCCTTCCCGTCTCTCTAAAAGTAAATAAATAAAATCTTTTTTTTAATGTAAACATTTTTAGCTCACAGTCTGTACAAAAATGGGCAGTAGGATGGACTTTCGGGCCATAGTTTGCTGACCTTTCTTCTATATCATTAATAGACATTATGTCTTTATTATCTTTCTATAAATTATTTTTAATGGTTGCTTCTAAAAAGATTGTTTGGATGTCCTATAACTTACTTAGTTCTCTAATGTTAGAATTTAGGTTATTTCAAGCATTCATTATATAAGTCACACTCCAATGAATATTCATGCAAAATCTTTGTGCACGTTTATCATTACATCTACATCCTAAAGTGTATTTAGTGGTAGCTACCAAAACGGCTGGTGCGGTATCAAGAAAGAAATAGACTCTAAAGTGGCCTGGAAAAGTAATCTTATATAGTTACAGCAAATTTCAAACATGTTAGAGAAGGAGCTTTGTAAGTGTAACATATATTCATATACCTAGAACTTCTGTGCATCACCTACCATTCTAAGCCATATATAAAAATGATATAAAATCATTTAGTCTTCAAATTAATCTTAGGAGGTACAGATGCACCCATTATCATCAGCAGCAGCAGCCCCATAGAACAGAATAAGACACTGAGGCATAGAAAAGCTAAGTAACTTCCCCAAGGTCACACTGGTACCTGGTCACAGAGGCAGGATTCAAACCTGGTCCGTCCAGCCTTTCATTAAACTGGCCTTTTACTGGTGAGACTTCGCACTCCCTGGCACACTATAATGTACCTGTAGTCTTTTGTATATTTAGATCATGTTTGGCGCTCACGAGGGACCTCAGACTCTAATAATAGGCACAAATTTTATCTCATAATGGGACACTTGGGTGGAAACTGTGAATGCCCATCTAACCTTTTGTCCTCCAACTCTCCCTCATGCCAGCTCTTCATTAATTTGTCCTGTATTTCTTACCCAAATACTTGTCCTCTATAAACAGTAAAGATTGATTGGAGCATGCTTGCACATCTTGTTTTCCAATGTAAGGTCCCAAATACACCAAATTTACGTGGCAAAATTGGCGGAGCTTCGTTTACAACGGAGGGCACTGTACCGCAGTTGGAATGCAAATTTCTAGTAAGTGCCTTCCTTTGAAAACAAAACAGTGGCTCGTGTCAAAAGTCTCTCCCTCTTGGCTCCAGCAGCAGCAGCAGCAGCAGCAGCAGCAGCAGCAGCAGGAGCAGGGCTGGCACGCTCGGACCCCTGGCGAGTCCCGGAGGGAGGTGTCCTGCTTCCGCGGGGACCAAACCGCCAGCCTCCGCCGCCAGGCTCAGAAGCGAGTTGTGCGCTCTCCCGGCCCTTCCCCGCTCATGCTGAGCTGCGAGCGACTGTCCCAGAAAGGAGTTATGCGACAGGGTCGTTCGACTTTTGAGGGGAAATGCAGATTACAGTTCTCATTTCTTATCCTTACTTCCCTCCCTGCTGGGACTCTATTGCTTAAGCTATCCCACTGGGGGTGAGCGACCGACGCCGCTGGTCCCAAAATGCCACCCACACCCCCACTCATGCCGAAACAAGGCAGAATCGAGAAGTCGAGAGGAAACGAGGAAATAAAGAAGCGGGTGTTTCAAAGTGATCTCTGTTGTGCCGACGCGGTCCTGCAGTTGGCGGAGTCGGGAGGGAAGTCGGGGTGGAAGCCCCGGGCTCCGCCCGCCGGGGGACGCGGGGGCGCCGGGCGCCGGGCGCGTGCGCGGTGAGGCCCCAGCTCTGGACGCCGCTGTCGCGATGCCTATTTTAGTCAAAGCCACTGCCTGCGCGGGGATCCGACACGAGCTGAGAAGCCTTGGGACCCACCGATCTGCGGAGGCTTCTGCGTCGCGCGCCGGTGGAGCCGTCGCACCCGCGTCCCTGCGCCCGCTGGTTGCTGGCCCTAACTTTGGCCAGCACAGCCCAGGCTCGGTGCCAGGGACAAGCCAGGTAAGGAGCAGGAGGAGCAGCTGCCACCGAGAGCCCGGCTATTTGCAACCTCCCGCTCCCGGGGCTAAATCGGGAAGCCAAAGTTGGATCCCTGCTCCACTGTGAGCAACTTCTGCGTCCCAGGCGGCGGCTGCTTGTTCTCCGCGCCTCCGCCACCGGGAGACCCGCCCTCTTCTTGCCGGCCGCGCCCTCTCTGGGTCCCCTGTCCTTGGAAGCCGCTCTTCTCCCGGGGTGTAAGCGCCAAGGCCACAGATCCTCAAGTGTCAGCTTTTGCAACTCGGGTTTGGGAGCGCCAGCGTCCCGGGGCGCTTCGGGTCTCATCCGGTGCCCGTTCCCGCGCTCTGCCTCGGGCATATCCTTGGCGATCTTGGCCTGTCTCTCCCTGCTGGGCTCCCGGGGTTCCCTGCCCCTGCCCCTGTCCCCACTACGGCTCGTCCTCGCCCCCTGTAGGGCTGCCGGGTCCTGCTCGGAAGCGGTGTACTGTGTCGGAGCTGGGTGTGTGAGGTGGAACACCGCGATCAGTGCACATCCCCCGTGGTCTGAGACCTTCGGGTCAAGGAGAACAGCGTACACTGACCCTCCTTCTTTAAGGAGCCAGGTGAGCGGGACCGTTGGGGGCGGAGATGGCTAGGGAACCCAAGATCCTCACCACCACTACCACGTCCCCCCCCCTCCACCTCACACACACACCGGTAGTTGTCCAGACAAGTCACAGAAACTGTTTTTAAGTGAGAAAGGACTCTTAACGACATAATACCCTTTGGGATTCCAAAGGTGTACAAAGGCTCAGTTAAAATTATAGAATAAATTGAGTAAGTATACTAGCATGACTTCTGCTCAGTGCTGATATGTTTTTCATTTTTGTAGTTCTGTGAAAGGTTAAGGTTAGTTTCACCATTTAGCTATGCGGCCCTGCAGACACGTATTTGAAAACCAGTAGATAAACAGGACTTCACTAAACAGGTAGTTTTAGGAATTAGACTCTGAAAACTAATAGAAGAAAGCAAAGTTTTCTCAATGTAATCAAAATTATTCTGAATTGCCAATCTAATCTTCCTTATTAGACCCATTCATTCTCTGTATAAGGATAGGTGAGTGTAAACCACTTATATCCACTAATACGGATCAAAGGAAGCTGAAACCAGCGAGATCCTAGCAATATTTATTGACAATAGATAACTGGTATTTCAAAAGAGACATACAGATAAAGATACATAGACAGATAATAGACAATAGGTAAATATACAAGTGAATACGTTGTAGATAATGTAATGTAAATTAACATACAATATAAAATACATAGAAATTTAAATCTTAAACTAAATGTGTATATATGTATCTTTAATAAGGTACAGTGCATCAAATATGTTGTAGGATGATCTCACCTTTTAAAAATTTATATTATTATTTCCCTGGTTCTTGGGTCAGTAGATTGTAGTTTTCCTATCATTTCTCTTGGACCAGAAATTCGTACTTTTAGTGCCACTCAAAGAACATTTAAAAGCCTAAAATTGAACTGCAGTGTATTAGATGGCAATACAAATGTAATCAGGTGGATGTGGGGAGGAGTATATTAATCAACTTGTTATATAAATGTGTATTAGAGGCACAGGCTATTAAAAAAACTTGAAGAGGTTTCAGTGACCACCTAGACCAGCCTCCTCTGTTCCCAGAGAGAAGCAGATCCAAGGAGCAGAAGTGACTTTCCCTGGCTTATGTGGCTCTCCAGGGCTTGTGGCATAAACAGTGACTCTCTCAACCTCAGCAAGGGTAGGCATCTTCTGTCCTTACTGCTGAGGTTCGGGGAGACTGAAAAGTGGTTTCTAACTGTGTTCCCCATTGTTTGTGTCTCTTTCCTATGGCTTTCACTTCTGGCATTCTCTCCATAGATGAGTGTGAGATGGTTCCTGCCTCATGAAGAACATCGGGTAGTCAGAAGAACAAATAGGACAATGGAAGTGAAAGCACATTCCGAAGTGCAATAGAAATGGCAGTCGTTGTTAGCTTATGTAATGCTAATGCATAAGCTGACATCGACATTAGCGTATGAGTGATAGAGGACATTTACCATCATTCTCCCTCATGCAGAAATTATGAGATTAATTCTGATTTGGTCCTTGAAAGCAAACTTTGCATAAGCAGAGTTATTAAAATAATGATGTCCCTCCCCTAATCCCAACAGACTTATGTTTTTATAAATTTAAACATTTGGAAAGTAGTTGAGTTTTTATGATTTCTTTACTTTTTAACGAAAATCAACATCTAAGTCAATACAAGATTTCTATTGTATTTATGACCTATTTCAGAATTATGTAAAAAGATCTTTAATTAATTTGATCATTTCATTCTCAGTTCGTAAGTTGGTGTGTGTGTTTTTAATTGTCTTAAGAGATGTGGAGTTCTTACACATTTGTCTAATAACATCCTTTCAAAATGCCTCACCTGTACCAATTATTCTACCACTGAAAACCTTTATTTTAGTATGATGAAAAACTGAATGGAAAAGTATGGTTAATTGACCTTATTTGGAAAGAAATACATATTTTAAATTAAATTTAAAGGTATTTTTGGTCCCCATTTGGAATTCTTTTCTTGAAGCAAAATAATTCACCTATTCTGTAAATATACATAGTTTTTGTCAGGGACCAATTCATATAATTAATAATAGAAAAGTAGAAAAAGTTTTTTTAATCTATCTAGAGGTATAAATTAGTAAAAGCATTTTTTCTTCCTCAAATTTAATACCATTGCTTCTCCTGGGTGTACCTTACAGTGTTGGATAAATGTCCTTACTAAGTTAAATTGTTCTAACACTGTACGAAAGGTATAGAAAGAGTTTTCTAAATACCATAGATGGAGGACAGGCAATATGGTCAGAAAGTAGTGCCACTTTGCATAAAATATATATTCTTTGAAATGTATTTCCTACAGATTTTAATATTGAATAGTTAAATATATATTCATGACCTACATACAAGTAAAATTGAAGTTTACTACTTTCCAATTTGTGAGATGCAACCAACTAGGATTTTTATGGGAAAGAAAGTGGGGATTTAAATTAGACACTGAAAGAAGGAGTAAATGCTATATTTTTCATTGTATCTATAAATGATTACAGTAATGTATTTATAATGTACATCTATAATAATGTGGAATTATATATGTAGGATACAATGAATTCACAACCATATAAAATTAGAGCCTTCTAAATATGCTAAACTTTCATATTTAAATATGAGGTTGTTTGTTTTTTTAAAGTTTTTGAAAAAATCAGTTATTCCAGTTATTTTTCCTGTTTTTGTATTTAGTGTCAGTATTGGAAATATGGTGGAAAACTACAGTAAATAACTAGCTAATTCCATCCTTCCTTATCCCCTCACCATCATGTATGTTTAGATACAGATAAATAGATATTACAGATATTTAGATATATATGCATATGCACACATATATGTCAGAATAATTGTGCACTATGTTAAATATTTTACATATTTTATTTCATTTAGTGATAAAGACAGATATTAATCATAAAGTCAAATGAGGTATTATTATCATCATTTAGCAGATAAAGATTCAATATATGACAGACCTGGGGTTTGGACCTGGTCAGTCTAACTTGTAAGCACCAGGGAAATCTATTTACCCACGTTTATCCACAGAAATAATTTTGGTATACCACTTCTGGGGTGATGAGATACAGCTGTCATTTCTATGATTGTCCTTTTGTTTGTTTTTACAGGAATTTTCAGGATGAATTATACGGAGCCCAGCCCATTGGCAGAATCAACTGCAATAGGTTTTACACCTGAGTTAGAAAGTATTATACCTGTGCCTTCCAACGAGACCACTTGTGAAAACTGGAGAGAGATACATCATCTAGTTTTTCATATTGCAAATGTTTTTTTTGCAATTGGGCTGATTATTCCAACTACTCTTCAACTCCATATGATACTTCTTAGGGGGATGTTAGCTATAGGTAAGATACCTGGCTGAGATTTTATGTAACTTTTCTGTAGCTGGCATCAGATGAGTTTTGTACTGGGAGCTCTAGAGAATTTCTTGTCAGACCTATAGCATACCAAAAATATGCCTTTGTTATTGAATTAGTAGTATATCAAGTAACTTAGAATAGACCTTCATATGCTATACTTCTCCCTTACTTCAGGTAAGCCTTTGTATGTTTTCGTATGTTGTTTAGATTCCCCAGAGATCAGAAAATCCATTCGTGTGAAGAAGTGTGGATTTTGGAACCAGATTGTATGATTTGAATCCTGGTCCCAACACTTGCTAACTGTGTAACTGGGGCAGGTGATTTAATTTTCCTATACCTCAGTTTCCCCATGTGTCACATAGGGTAAAAATAATATTACCTCCTAGGGTTATTGTGAAAATTAAATGAGTGTGTGTGTGTGTGTGTGTGTATGTGTGTGTGTGTGTACATTTGACCTATAATAGAGCCTGGCACATAGTAAGTACTATATAGTCTTAAATATTATTATTCGAAGAGGCATATACTTGATATGGGCAACAAAGCAAATTAGGAATAAGAGCAATTACCCAGACACAATAGTTTAAATAAACCCTTTTTTTTTGCCCCAGTAACCCTGATGAAATAGATTAAATTGATTCACATCAAAATACTAAGACAATTGAATTTATTACTTGAGCCAGTGATTCTTGACAAATTACTCTGATTATTTCCCTAATGATTCATTTATTCAGGTGCATTTTTGAGCACCTATAATATGTCAGACAAAGATTGAAGAAGACAATCTCCGTCCTTGAGAAAGACACTCTTTTGAGAGCTGGAGAAAAACAGATGGGAGGCCACATGTGATACAGGTGTTCCCCATGCCAGGGAGCAATGGAGAGTGATAGCTTGGCCAAGATGGTGGAGCAAAGTTCCCTGAGGAAATGACACCAGAGTTGGCTTTTGGAAGATGAACAGTATTTCTTTG
Source organism: Mormoops blainvillei (assembly GCA_004026545.1). Lineage (NCBI taxonomy): Eukaryota > Metazoa > Chordata > Mammalia > Chiroptera > Mormoopidae > Mormoops > Mormoops blainvillei. The sequence continues at coordinate 122,028 of PVJD01001158.1, forward strand.
AGTCTGAGTGTGTGTGATATCCAGGTAAAGGCACAGAGGAGAGGAAAATTCAGCATGTTTAGGGAGAACGAAGAGTCATTGTTTGTGCCTGAAATACATGAACTATGACATGGAATGGCCAATGGAAAGGCTGGAAGGGCGGTTAGAAGGTAGCCTGTGGGCTTCTGTTCTGGGTTACCCCAGAGTAAGATAGGGACTGCACCCAAGGGAGTAGAGTGTTGAATGGAAAGAAAAATAACATAGCCTACAAAAATCTAAAGCTAATCATGAACTTGAAGACAAGAGCTTTGGAGGTGGAATGGACCAAAGAGGTCATTTAGTCCAACACTTTAAATGAAGAAACTGAGGCTTGAATATGTTGAATGACTCATCTGAAACTATAACCCTGGCCACACCAGGGCCATAAATCAGGTCCTCCAGCCTCCCGTTGGCCTTTCCATTATGTTACCTTGTCTCATTTAACTGATAATATCTAAATTTTTTTCAAATTTTGCTATGAAATGTTTAAAGAAATTTAAAGTTTTACATTTTATACTGTTATTCAGCTGCCTCAGATTAGTCTGATGAAATAAAAAATTACAAGTGAATAGCTTTTTAACATGAGAAATTGGCTTTTATGTGTATGTGTCATTGATATATTTGTATCATATTGATAATTTTAAATTAAAAATATATATTGATGCTCTCACCATAAAATTAATCAAGGGAGGCGATTGCTATTTTATTTAAAGTAAGAGAATCAGTAAGAAAAAGTAGGAAGATTCTTATAGATGGATGGATAACCACCAAGTTAAAATTAGGATAGTTAGAAGATTTGAGTAAAATATTCAAACTCACCAAAGTAATGGAAATGCAAAATATAACTGTACAAAAATTATACAAAATTCCTCAGTATCAAATTAAGAGTTTTCAGATTTTGTAATATTGACAACTTGATACTTGGCATTCCCAACTAGTAGGACTGCAAATTATTAGAAACCTTTTGGAAAACAATTCTTCAGTGTCATCAAAAGCTATGAAGTTCACTCTTTGACTTTGTCAGGTAAACTCCCCTAAGCAAACAGCCACAAAAAAAGATTAATTTTTACATATAAAGATGTTTTGGCTACCAAAAAAACAAAAATTGCAACTCAAACAAGTCTCACCTGTCCACCAATAGGAAGATGGTTGAATAAATTATGGTTTAATCAGTTACAGTCATTAAAAACTACATACACAAAGTTTTTAATACAATGGGGAAATTGCTACCATAAGTAAAAGAGTAGGTTTTAAAATTGTATACAGTAGTTTTGCCATCAGGTAAAAATTTATAAAGACTGTAAAGAAGTATTAAATATCAACAGTGGTTTTCTTTAAGTAGTAGAATTATGGATCTTTTCCTCTTTTAAAAAATACTTCCTAACTATAAGTTTTCTGCAACAAAGCATGTTTTTCTTTTTTGACAGACAAAAAAATGAAACTTAATGTGATGTTTGGCTTAGGTATTTTTAGAATGTGTTTGGTTTATTTTACAAATTTATTAAGCTTCATGCTGAAGCTATTCTAAACGTCTAACAGATTTAATTTTGTTGTTCAACAGGATGCTCCCTTTATATCATCTGGGCCACTCTCTACCGATGTGCCTTGGATATCATGATCTGGAACTCTGTGTTCCTCAGTGTCAACATTTTGCATCTTTCATATCTTTTGTACAAGAAAAGACCGGTAATTACTTAAAGTTAATTAGTAAGGAAGAGATTTGAAAGCTAAAAAGCTTTTAGAGTACTTTGCTCAGACTTGAGAATGAGCATCTAACATTTTTAGTCCCTTTAATATCATTCCAGATGAGACTCTCTGTTTACATATGCCTGAAAGTGAAACATTTGAATACCATGAAATGTGTTCTACAAATGAGGTTTTTAAACTTGTTTACATCATTAGGGCAGTTTAGACATGAGACAACGTGACAGTATTCTCTCTTTTTCATTGTATAATTTCATTATTTCATTGTTGATATTCAGATGTCACTTGTGAATACATTTGCCTAGTTATAAAATTTACTATTCATAGGCAACTCCCCTAAACATACTAACAGCAATTTACAAATAGCTCATACAGTTTTTTTCATGCTAGTTGTTTTTTTTTTTTAATCCTCACCCAAGGATATGTTTATAGAGGAAAGTAAAGAGGAAGGAAAAAAAAACATGGAAGAGGGAAACATTGATTGGTTGCCTCCCCTACGCACCCTGACCTGGGATCACACCTGCAACCTTTTGGTGTACAGGGATGATGCTCCAACCAGCCCAGCTACCCAGCCAGGGCCTCATGCTAATTTTTAAATGTAATGACTATATTTTTTTCTTATGCCCAAAATATTCATTTAAGGATATCATCATTTTTGGTGAGTTGTCATCAAAAACACTAGGATTTAACTTTTTCTTTCCAATTTTGATTTATCTTGCTGTGTTTCCTTGGTCCTACCAAGAACAAAAAGATATAAATAGAGCAGGAAAATAGCAAGGCTCCTAGAAATCACTTCTTACATGTTTACTGACTGTCCAAAGCACACGCAAATATTCAGTCAAGTAAAAAATACAATGCTTGCCCTAATCTTACGTCTAAGGCCAGACATGTGTGCAGAAAATGGTTAGAAAACAAGACAGTTCATGGGAAATTACAGTTTGAATGACACAGATGATATACATAATAGGCATTCCACTAGATTGTAACCCAGCCTGTTTTCCCTAGTGTATTAATCTTCTCCGTGTTATGCTGTGTAATTAACAACCTAAAAATCTCAGTGACATATAGCAGCAACAGGTTTTTTCCTCACCCACTTTATTGTGTGGACTCTGACAGCCGTGTGTCAGCTGTGACCGTTCCATGTGTTTCCTTCATTTCAAGGTTTCTGCTGAAGCAGCAGACTCTGTTTGCACATGCATTCTCATAGCAGAGGGAGAAGTACGACAGAACAAAAGAGAAACACCCAGTGTCTCTTAAAATTTCTGCTCAGAAGGGGCATATGTAAATTCTGTCCACACTTTATTGGCCAAAGCCAGTGACATGGCCACACCCAATAATGTGGGGGTAGGATGGGGTAAAGGGATGTATAATCCTCTTATGGGGGTGGGGGCAGCAAATAGTTGGGAATAATAATATTATCTACCACACTTCCTGTATTCCCTGTTCCTATTAACTGTGATTGGCACATAATGGGTGCTCAAAAAACACATTTGGTGAGTGGATGCTTTGAAAGAGAAGAATTAAATGTGCATCATGAAGGAATAGGGACTTGAGCTAAGTCTTGCAGGATGAGTGGAGTACGAATATGAGTCAGTAGGCTTTTCAGTTCATATGTTCATCAGTGTGCCACTTCTAGTGTACATACTGGAAGTGACACATATTTGTGAAGAAGTTATTTTAAACACTCATTACTAGTGCTCTGGAGTGGAGGAAGTAGACGATCATAATAATGAGGATTACTGTTTCTGAATATCAGAACTTGCTGGAACCCCAAGTTCTGAACAGAAGGTTCGGAAGTTGCTGATGTGATGGTAGCATCATCAAGTGAAAAAAATCACTTAGTATCTGAGCTTTTGTTTCTTCTCGGACTATAAACCTACTTTTTGAAAAATATAAATGCTTTGTTACAGTGAAATAGCAGGACGAGTAAGAACATTGCAAAGGCTGCCTTGACTTCTGAGCAGTTCCTGTCGTCTGGGCCTTTAAGCTTCATACTGTGACTGCCACAGATTTCGTTGGGACTGATAATCACTTGAGCCCCTTGTCTTTGACAAACCGTCCAGTTTCCCACACTAACGTTGGGCCCAAAGGTGGATGTGACCTGAGCCTTGATGATTTGACAACAGAGGCGACTGAACCCTTTTGCTTCTCTCTCCTTGCAGCAGCCAGCCTTACCCACTAGTGGCTTCCCTATTCTAGAGATTTTATTTTAGCTTAGGATGAAACTGCTACACTGAAACCCTTTACGCTCTTCACTTTGCTTCGGAATAAATGAGAAGCAATGATTGCAGCTGTGGGTACTTGTTTTCCTATACTGATGCATTAAGTGATAATTACATGTAGATAGAACATTTAATGAGTGTATTTTCATAAACGTGTTTCCACGTAGAGTCCAATTTTATGTGTTTACTTTCTTGCTAAATATTTTAAAGTTAGTGTAATTTCTGTGAAACAATATTGTCCTTAAAATGAAAAGGTTTTGTGTTAATTATAGAAAATGCTAAGATTGGGGAGGCGAATGCTGTAACAACATTCAAAAGCTCCACAGTGGCTTTGTAGCACATAGAGAGAGAGAGAGAGAATAGTGCAAACCGCCCCTGTGTGCTCTCAGATCTGTTTAACTGCAAAAGTGCCCTTTTAGCATCGAAACTTCTATCACCACTTACTCTCTGTATAAGATTCCACTGACTGAGATATGGAAGGGTAAGGGTATGTATTACAAATTTATTCTCTAAGCTGTATTTAGACCACAGAAGCCAACGTTTAGGTGTCGCTGCATTAGTACAGCATCTCCTCATTGCTGCATTTTAGGTAAAGATTGAAAAGGAACTCAATGGCATCTACCGGCGATTGTTTGAACCACTCCGTGTGCCTCCAGATTTGTTCAGAAGATTAACTGGACAGTTTTGTATGATCCAAACCTTGAAAAAGGGCCAGACTTATGCTGTGGAGGATAAAACCTCAGTTGATGACCGCCTGAGTATTCTCTTGAAGGGAAAGTAAGTGATTTCATGGCCTCTAGGTAGGAAATGAATGAGAGGGAATACTGCTAAATAGTGGAGGAAGTGGTCACAGAGTTTGTTGGTGGTGAACTTTCATTTTATGACTGCATTTTGAAATACTACAGAGCAACATACTAGTTATGTAGATTTTGCTGCTCTCAAACTTATTGATGTCAGGATTTTCAATTGTGAATATTGTTAATCTTTTTTGACCTTTTATTTAAAGTCAATGAGTCACGCCCTGGCCGAGTAGCTCAGTTGGTTAGAGCTTTGTCCAGATATACCAAGGTTGCGGGTTCGATCCTCAGTCAGAGCACATACAAGTGGCAACCAATGAATGTATAAATGGGTGGAACAACAAATCAGTCTTCCTCTCTTTTAAAGTTAATGGTTAAAATTGAAATAGGTTTAAATTAGGTATTAAAGTTCAAGGAGCTTGTTCATGTTTCAGAGGTGATTATTTTTCAAATATCACAAATATAACTTCTAGGAATATCAGTTTTCTGGGGAGAAAGAGTGTATATTGTTCTGGCATAATAATTAATACCACCCTTTCTCTCTCAAAAGTGTGTGATTTTGAGTATAGACACTGTAGCAGATATAAGAGCAATGACACCCATTGAAAGGCACATGTGTAGTTCGATAACTGGATCCTGTCTTTTTCTTATTGTTGGAGAAATTGATTTTGAAATAAATACTTGTCTTTAGGAAGTACTTTTAATTATGTCAGTCATCTGTGGAGTCTTTAAAACTTTAGTACAAAATACAAACCCATAAGATTATGACAATTTTAAAAACTGTTGTGTTATTTGTGATATATTATATGCTTTTTAACATGAATTTCTGTTATCAGAATGAAGGTCTCCTATAGAGGACATTTTCTGCATAACATTTACCCCTGTGCCTTTATAGATTCTCCTGAATTTAGATCAACTCAGATGCACAAAGGTGAAAAATTCCAGGTATGTTTTGGCATGGGTTTTATTTTGGTATTTACTTATTTACTTTATGTATTTATTTTAAATTGAGGTATATTTGACATGTAACATTATATTTGTTTGAGGCATGCAACGTCATGGTTCAGTATTTGTATATATGGCAAAATGACACCCCAGTAAGTCTAGGTAACATTCCTCACTATACATAGCTACATTTTTCTTCTTATGATAAGGTCTTTTAAAATCTGGCATGATTTTTACAAAGACTGATACTATGTCTCATTAAAGTCCAAAGGATAGAGAAAAGTGACCATGATTTATTGAAAAAAGAGGTTCCCATGTGGTATATGTAGTACGATCTCATTTTATATTACTTTAAATAGTGCATATATGTGCATAAAAGAGGTCTAGAAAGATATACCCTAATTTGGCAGTAGTGTTAACACTGTTATTTCTGGTTTGTTGAATTTGACTGCTCTTTTGTTTTCTTTCTTTTTGCTTGTTTGGGATTTATATAATTTTCCATGGAAAAGGTCTAATACTTTTATTATAGAAAGAAGGAAAATGTCAATTGTGGATAATCAGTGTTCCTGAAAACATGTAACTGGTTACTTTCACTGGGGAAAACAGAAAACTGGCTTTACCTTAGGAAATTTATGTTGTTAATTGTTATGAAAATCTAACCACTTTACTCTTTTATATTTGATGAATATATTTGCGGACAACGAATGAAGTCTTTCATAGTTATAACAATCTGAAGATGGACTATTCAGCATGATTCTTTTTGCATCTTAAAAAAAAAAAATTGCTCCATGGTGTGGCACTTTGTTGTGATTCTTTCTGTAAGTGCCCAGCCCTCCTATTTTATTTTCCTCATGATCGGTAAGGAAGCAGCCAAGAAAATGGGTGACAGCTTCCTTTATTCTCAACTTCTAGAGAGACAGCAGAAAGGGAGTATCCTCTGAACAGGGTTGCTTATGAGCAAGAGTGTAAACCTACCTGTATAGGTAGGAAATGGGATAGAAAGGGATGTTATTGCCCAAGGGAGGAAAAGTCAGTGATTCTTGATGATAGATTTTATTTTTGAGTCTAATTTTGAAATGCTATTCAGTTTGGGTTGCTGCCTGGAAGTACAAAGGGAATTTTACAGACATACCAATTAGCCCTGCTCCCACTAACAGCCTCAACTTGTTAAAGTGATGTGCACTTACTAGAAGGTCTCAGAGTGGTTCACTAACTGCGTGCAATGCTGTTCCCGAGCTGGTTCAGCTTAAGCTGCAGAAAAAAGCAAATGCCGTATCCCGGCTGTCTGATTTCTACGCCCATCTTGTGTTTACGAGAGTCAGCTGCGCACTGAGAGTTACGTTCCTATTGCGTCTTTAATCACCGCCACCTACAAGGTAGAACAGGGCCACTTCTTTCCTCTCTCCTTCTTTCCTCTGACCTCCTTACAATTTCTTTTCCCAAAGCCTGACTTTGGTCTGTTGCATCCCTTCTCTCTGCGTAGTCACAAGTACTTTTCCACAGTAGCTCAGTCTTCTGTGATCCTGAAGAGACTGGGATTTGGAAAGAGGATAGGAACTGAACCTCCTTTATTTCCAGAAGCAAATGGTCCCCTGAGAGGCCAGAGATATAACATGTACTATCATTTCTACTGGACTTCAAATTATTATATTTATAATTAAGTTAACAAAAGGAATTCCCACCACTAGTTACAGTTTTCTTTCTTCTTGGGGACTGGGGATTGGCATTTGAGAGTTGATGAATGTTCCTGGTAATTGCTATGAAAATTCTAAAACATGACCCAAATGGCGGTACCATAGCTGTGTGAAGGATACGCATTCAGCCTTTCCAAACACCGGTCAACCTTTCACTGCATAGAGTCTAGTGTGTCATTTCCTGATTGGTCAATGGATAACAATTACTCCAGCATCATCGAACCTGTATCTTGGACAGTTGGTGCAGACTCTATCAGGTGTGGGCTCTCCAGAGAGATTGTGTTTTGTTTATAAAATGTTCCCATTGGCAGTTACACAAGAGTAAAAATAGCCATTGCACATCTGTGTTAGGAATATATTACCTCTTACTGAAGGAAGTTCCCAAATGAAAAATGTCATGTGTTCCCAGGGCCAACTTCTTACTACCTGTGCCCATGACAGAGGACACCTGAAATTATCAGGGTCAAACTGCCCCACCCACATGCTCTGTACCTGCTAATCTCATTTTCCTCTAACTCTGAACAGTTACAAGTATTCTAATAAGAAGCAACTTCCTTTAAATTCTTTTTTCTTTCAATTTATTGTTTGGTGGTGGTACTAAAGAATTTTATATTAGGATGAAAAGGAGGAAGAAAGGCAGGTGGCCTCGACTGCCCTTTGAGACCGCACAGCATGTGTCGTTCAGGTGCATGTGGCAACTGTAATGATAGCCATGGTGGCAGGGTTGAGAAAACCAATTCTGAACTGATGGCTGCTCCATAGGTGCTTACAGTCATTTGGCTGCTTCCAGACCCAAGTTGCTACTTAGGACTGTTAATAGAACCTTGACTCTCATTATTATAAAAGGTAGAAGTTGTCTTTTGTGTTTGGTTCCTTCTCCTCTGTGCAGTTCTTTTATAGCCAGTGAGCTTTGCCACTTACGCATTTTTCTTTTGCATTCTTTTCTGTTGGCTTCACGAAGTTGATAGCATGTTCTGTGCTATGAAGCCCCCAAATCAAAGCTTATTGACTTTAAGGGAAGAAGAATGTTTTGGAGGCAGATGTCCAACCTCTTGTAAACGAACACTAAGTTTTAACTAGTATTTAAATTAAACCTTACCTTAGTATTAAATACATCTTTTGGTTAAGGAGTGAAATAGTTTAATCTGCCAGCCTTGATTGCTGTATTTTCATGCTTATGAGAACTCAATGAAAATCAGTTGAATAGACCACTTCTGGGACATTTTCCTGTTCCTGGTGTGTGACAAGTTGTACAGCATGTAGAGAAAATAACAAATTCTTCCCTGAGGACCATCAACCGGTCATACTGTCAGATTGCTGCTTCCGGTTCTAGCACATTCAACAGTTCCCTCAGACACCCTTGTGCTTGTGTCCTGTCTTTTCATTGTGTGAGGCTGCAGAATGGTCTGGCATCTAAAGTGAGAGACTGGTCCAGAACCTTGATGTAATCACAGCAGACCCGGTCACAGGTGCACAGTTGAACGCCACCTCAGAGCAATCACTTCCCGTCTCCCATTGCCATGTTTGTTTCTGTTTCCTCCGTGAAATTCTTCACGAGAAGTCAAGTATGGCACTGCTGAAGTACTCGACTACCTCAAGAAGCAAATTTATTTTACAGAACTTTAACTATTCCCATATTGATTTATAAAAATTCCTCATTAAAATGTTTTACCAGACTGTGTGGCATTAACTACCCACTTCCAACTAAATACCTGCTCTAATGGACTTGCAAGTTACTCACACATACTGTTGTGAGAGCTTCTTATTTGAATACTATTATTAAAGTCTGAATTTAATAATAATTTAAACACATTTAAAGAATTTTTCAACCATCAGTAAGAAATGGATTTGCTAAGCAAATTATAGTATCACATTAAAAGTATCATTGCCTCAGTGGCAAGGAGGTTATTAAAATGGTTGAAAAGAAGTTTTAAATGCCTTATTTGCCACCTGGATACAATTTCTTCTCTTCTCCTGGATGATTTCCAACTCCGTTTTTAACTCCTTGTCCCACTGTACATGAATTATATTTTCCAAAGCCAAGGATGAAATCTTTGCAAAATGAAGGCACCTCAACTCTCCAAAGCCTTTCTTCAGCACTTAAGGGCGCGGCCGGGCCGCTGTGAGCACCCAGCGCTCACCTTTCTCTAGTCGCTCCCGTGGAGTGTTATTCAGTCGCCTTGTGCTTACCCATCTCCCACTGTTCCTGGGAACTCCGAAGGACTGGCTTGACTGTACACCTCTCATCCTATAAGTCTTATCTTTGTTGTCATATGTGTTTAGTTATTATTGGCTTCTTCCACTGGAACATAGGCTTCATGACATGTGCTCAGCTGTTCTTTGTCTGAGGGACCGTCAGTGGACTGTGAGCCAACTTCGTGGTCAGTTGGCCACATTACTTTCCACTTGACCATCTTGAAGAATATTGGACACCTTGAGTAGGGATTGGTCTGGTGGGAAAATACACCTGGACTGAAAGCCAGAAGCGCTCACTCCACCACTAATGAACCTGCATTCATGAATACGTGTTTTGGTGCTCCTCATTTGCCATCTGAAAAATAGGGAAGAATATTACCTGTCTTATCTTAAAGGTCATTTATGTGGTAGGTATAAAGGCACCTTAAATGTTTAAATGCACCATTCCTATATAAAATGAGTGACATTATATGCTGCCGTCATCCCCTAGTCATTCTCTATCATTTTCCCATATTTTATATTTTATATTTGTCAAAAATGCTTAGAACCACCTGGGGATGTCATGTTTTATTTATTTATTATCAGCTTCCTTCATTAGAACGTAAGCGTCACAGGGCAGGATCTTGGCTCTCTTGCTCACCGTTGTACCAGAGAAGGTCCCTTGCTAGCCATACTGGTTAGTAACAGCCTGGGCCCTAAACCAGTTCATGAGTGACTGTTCTCATCCTCTAGTGTATGTTTGCAGAGTTGGCTGAAGAAGATCTTTCATCTGTAACTTAGCCTCATGAGTCTCACCTCAGTGGGTTTGGGTTTTTGTTTTGTTTTGTTTTTACTTGAAGCTGTATTCTTAAACCTCTGTTGCAATCTTCAGTCATAAATTATACATCCGATTGGAACAGCAGCCTAATACATTGTATGGCAGTGCTTTTGACACAGTGATCATTCTTCTGTCATCAGACCTCACAAAACAACAACTACAAAACTCAGAGAATTTGCTTTTATTTAGCCTTCCGATTGTTTGGTTTTTACACATAATTTTATATATGGTTATAGAAGCTTGTATGTGTGGATCTTATTTGAATTTAATATGAGAAATCATTGCTATAATGTTATCCACTAAGTTATTCTACTCTTCTCCGCCCCCAAATTAACACAGTCATAATTCATGTACAAAGATATACTTGTTTCTTTCTGTGTTTCTTCATCAGGTAACCATTGTTGCAGACGATAACTGCAGATTTTTATGCTGGTCAAGAGAAAGATTAACTTACTTCCTGGAATCCGAACCTTTCCTATATGAAATATTTAGGTATCTTATAGGAAAAGACATTACAAATAAGCTCTACTCATTGAATGATCCCACCTTAAATGATAAAGTAAGTGTTTTGCTGAGTGCATTTATTTTGTTAAATAAATATGGATAGTGAAGTATACCTTACTTAATGCAATATATGAGGGAGGGACCCCCCCCCTATGAGGGAGGGACCCCCCCCCTTGTAGTACAGGCTTCCCCCGCTAGGTGAGTGTTCTAGGAACCCATCTGTATCAGTGCACCAGCTGGCGTTGCTGTGAGAGGCTGCGTTCAGCTTCAGTGAATTTTTTTTGAAGATTCTTTCAATGCATTTGTCCATTTCATGATGGTTGATTTACAGGTGCACCTGCCAACACTGCACTGAGTGTTCAGTAGTTTTTGGCCCAAAATGGTATGACCCCATGCCCCACCCTCCCTATTCATGGGATCTCACCCCCGAGCAACTTTTTTGTTTGTTTCCCTGGACGAAAAAAGTCCTCAAAGGGAAACATTCTGCCAATGTGGAAGAGGTGAAACAAAAGAAGGCAGAAACACTAAAAGGCATCAAAATCAACGAGTTCGAAAACTGTTCTGAGCAGTGGAAAAAACATCTCGATAGGGGCATTGCATCAGATAGAGAGTACTTTGAAGGTGACTGAAGTTTAAACATGTAAGAATAAATGCACAATTTTTTTATAAATAAATTCCATTTTGGGGGTTCCCCATGAATTTTCACTAGTTAGTCATATGTTAAATGAAGTGGAAAAGCCTTCAGGGAATTTTTTCTCAAGAGTGAGGAAATATTTTGTAACTATTATATTTACCATTACCTGGCGAGGTGTCTCTAAATGACAGGGACCTCCATGGATGGTGATGAGGTGCTGTCCTCTTCATAAAGGGTCATTTAAGGACCCTAAGGAAGGTGGTTAGCGAGTTGTCATGGGAGCCGGGGAGGGGTTAGCCTGGGAAGGCAGGGCAGTGGGGAACTTGCAGACTGAGAAAGGCTGGCAAACCCCAGGGAGCAGGAAGCTGGCTTTGTAACCCTGGATCTTCCAGTCTAGCACAGCGTCCTGACCTTCTAAGAAGCCCACATGTGATGAGAGAGGTATAGGATGGAGGCCTGTAGAAATCCAGTTTCAATCTTCAGAGCTGTACAGATTTTCAACAGCTTACAATTTGATATTCATTTCCCCACATTTGCTTAGAAGGAAACTAAAATGATCACAGAAGAGAACTTGCAAAACATCACCCCTGTGACAAGCACTGCCCTCCGGGGACTATGAGAGTGTGTGTGTGCTCTCTTAAGGTCATCGTTGCTAGGCTGTTTATTAAATTAGCGTGGTGCTTATTATTTTTAGATTAATAGTCTATTGATTATATTAAATTTATTATAATGTATTTATTCTAACATCAAAAAATAAAAATTATAGCTAACATGTACTGGGCACTTACTGTGTCTCAGGTAGCCTTTTATTTCAAGGAAAAGCAAATGCTTCGGGTAGGGAATATATGATGTAAGTCCCATAGATGTGAGAAATCTCAAAACTTTGCTTTCTAGAAGGCCAAAAAGTTGGAACACCAGCTCAGCCTTTGCACGCAGATCTCCATGCTGGAAATGAGGAACAGTATAGCCAGCTCCAGCGACAGCGAAGACGGCTTACACCAGTTTCTCCGGGGCACCTCCAGCGTGTCCTCCCTTCGTAAGTTATCCCAAAACTGATACTGCTTTGGGATTCTGGTGGATGCCACTGGAAAACAGACCGATGACAACTTTGATCATAAAAATAACTATGCATGTAACTAGTTGGCAACCTAAAGGTATCATTAAAAATAATCAAATGTTTCTAGCACCGCCCCACCACCGCCATCCGTCATATCAGCTAAAATCCAACTTTCGAGGTCTTATTTCTGTTTCAGGAAGTCTTCACTTCTTTTGCCACATACTTTTCTTAAATACTGTGTTTCACCAGAATCATGCGCTGGATATTCAGCTTTGTTGTTTTTATTATTTTAGTTCTAGTGAAAACCTAGACCCAGCAGTGTGTTAAAAATGGTAGCAAGCAGCTGCTGGGCATTTTGCTGCTGGCTGGTTACCCCAGTGTGAGTGCCAGGAGTTAGCAGGTGACCGGGGCATGGCATATCCCTGAAGACGAAGGAGACCACGCGGCCCCCTGTGCAGTACCTCACTCATGCACCACGGAGAGGCAAGTCTTGCAAGATCCTTCCATAATTTAGATTGTTTTAAGACATTTCAAGTACACTGATGACACAGCTGTTAAAGATCAGTAAAATGAAAGAAACTAAATTATTTTAAGAATTATTCCAAGAATGATAGTAAAAGAACTTTAAGCAAATTCATGTGCAATAGCAAAAAGACAGATTCTCCTATTGCACAAACCAAAAACTATTTATATTTCTGATTGTGTGTTAATCCAGCATGACTTTTAGGTAAATGACTTAGGATTCAGCAATCCTAAGTGTTTATGTAAATGATCTTGTAACTTCGAATGCTTTAGATAAATTGGATTAAGGGTTTTAACTATTGCAAAGTTTAAACTGACTAAGGTTTGACAAGGCCATATAATTGGTGTAAGCTTCCAAAGAAAAGACTAGGCATAGAAATACTTTGTGGACCTAAAGGAGATTTCAAGAGCAACACAAATGAGAAATTGGGAATGGTTGTATTTTATTCCAAAGTTACTTTTTGAAAATAACTGAGGTTAACCAAAGTCTGCAGTCTACTAGCATATCACGTGTATTGGAACAGTTTGGTAGTCGATAAGCATTTTCAAATGGACCCATCTTAATTACCTGTATAGTGTTTACATACTAAGAAAGATCAGCAGAAAGGAAATTACAGTTAAATATTGTGTGTGATTATTTTTCCTATAGAATAGCTTATTTTGTGTGTTTATTACTTTTGTTTCATCTTAGTCTTGCTCAGGAAGCATGAGAAACAGCAGTATATAATATGAGCGTTTGTTGACTTAAAATCAGTTTTGTTTTTCTGTAGTATTTTATGGTATACTCTAAATATTTGGGGGGTAAAACATTTTAGGGGGAAAAGCTTATGTAGAGTATGTTGTTTAACTAGAATTAAAACATGTTTTCAAGATTAACATTTGTACTTTACTTGCCTCCCGTACTATATTCTCTGGTGTTCAGTGGATTTGGTCACACATGTCGTGAATACAGACCTGGGTAATTATTAGCTGTGTGACTTGGGGGAAGTCACATGACCTTTCTCATCTGACATGAGCTGTCATATCTCAGCATAGGCCAGCATCTGGTCACGAGTTCTGCTCTGTTTTCTTACCTCTTCCTTAGAGTAAATCATGAAATCACGAGTTGAATCCATTCATTCCCTGCACAGGTAATTCAGGCTCCAGTGTTTGTGAAGAAGCGCGCTGCCCTTCAGTGCGGGCTCGCACTTTCACCTCTCGTTTCCTTATTCCCTTGTCTAACTGGACTTCAGGGCTTTGCTGTGCTACAAATGTGTACAACCTGCTTACATGGTGTATTTAATTAGTCAACCCCAGATTTATTATGCAAGATCTTACATATCAATACAAATGCGTGTAGCGACACATGCGTGCATATTTTTGAGTGTGTGTGAACTGCACGACAAGTCCACGTTCATACCTGCTCCCTTTGACCAGTCTTTCTTCTGCGTCTCTTGGCTTTACTCCTGGAGTTTCATAAAAGACGTTAGGACTCGAGCACAACATTGAACTAACTATGAATTACTTAATTCACACTAGCATGTAATTCATTAAAAATGGGTTCTTGTTTCTCTTACTGAGGTTTTAGCTCAGAACTACTGAAGGCTGTCTTTTGTCTTTTACCCGGCCCCTCAGTACGCCATCTACTTTTCTATATTACAAATTATATCCCTTGTAAAACAGAATGCAAAATCAATCTCCTAGAACTGTTCGGCTGAGGTAACAAAATTCATCACATTTTCAGCATGTGTTGGGTCTTAGGAAATGGTAGGTCCTTAACACTAGTGACTAAGCTCTTATTATTCTGAGTTTCTGATGTGCAAATAGGACAGCCTGGCAGCTGCTCCCAGCAGTGCTATCAGTTTTGTGAATTCTAATGGGGAGAAGGGAACAAATGGTAATTGGACAATAGCAGCTCTTGTTTTTTCAGGTGCTCTCTATACATAATCACATTGAATATTTGCGGTAATCCTGCACTGGGGGAGGTAAATTAGTGGTTGCTAGAAGATGTGGCACTAACAGACCGTCTCCCCAGTCTCTGGCTGTGATGAAGAGGCTGCTTCCTTGCTTATGTGCACCCTGGATGCTGCCCCAGGCCTGCGTCCAACTTACTTTGGGACCCTAGGAGCAGTCTCTGTTTGGGTCACTGCCACTCACGGCAGAGGGAAGACGGTGGTGGCAGAGTCATGCCATGGCTCTTAGAGCTCCCTCGTCGAGGTGGCTCGTGTTCGCTGGACCAGAGAAGTCGTTTGGCCAGAACCACCAGCAGTGAATGATCTTTAACCCTCCTGCGGGGGCTGCGCAGGAAGGGGCCTGATGAGGGAGGGAAAGCAGGTATTTTGACGATACCATGATCTATCACTGTGAGTATTATTTCATTTTACAGACGAGGAAATTGGAAATATGAGATGCTTATCCACTTGTTCCAGTGCCACAAGCCGGGGGTGCTGGAATTCCAGGCTAGGTATCCTGTATGATTCCACAGCTCATGCTGTTGGACCATATCGTCTCTGTGTTTTAAAAAGAAAAGAAAAAAAATGCATGTAACATTTCACTAGCGCTTTATAGCTTACAGGTCACTTTCACCCCTGTTCTTGCCTTTGAGCCTGACAGCCCAGCTACAAGGCACAGCGCTGTTATTATTCACCCTTTAGCAAGATGAGTCCACCTAGACTCGGAGGGAAGGTGTTGCTTGCCCGCAGTCGCTTCCTTCCGCTCCAACCTGCTGCTTTGGAGAAACCTACCATCCCCCCATCCCTCATTATGACCAAGCAGGGCTGCAAATAGGATTTCCTAGACTGGTTAATTTCCATTGCAATGAGCTTTTCGCCTTATTCTTTGTACAAGGGACATTAAAAATTAACCAATGGGAAGGAGGGGGGAGAAGGTATAAGGGGGATAAATGGTAATTGAAAAATATATAATAAACAGTAAACTATTAGATTTTTTTTAAAAATTAACCAATCATATTCTCCAGCCTTTTACCTTTTGGTTAGCTTCCAGCTTGCCTCATGCGTTCTTACAGAATTACGAGCAAAGCTACTCTCTAAGAGTTAAATTTATTTTGTATGCTTTCCTACTTAAACAACTTTTATATTATTCCATTTAGTCATTAACTCAAATAAAGAAGTAGACTTAAGCATTAAAATGCATATGAACACTTCTCATAATTATTTTTCAAGTAAGGATCAGCATATATCCGTTGCGTTTGTCCAATACATCTCTAAAGTCTCTGATTCTCTGAGCTTTCCTTTCATCTTTGTCTGATTCTCTGTGTGCGTCTTTCTGCATTTTTGTTTTGTTTGGGGTTTTTTGTTTGTCCTGTAGAACACTGATTCTTAAACATAAATGAGCGTATGAATCACTTGGAGATCTTATTAAAGATTCTAATGCCGACCTGGGTGGGGCCTGGGAATCCACCCGGTTAACAAAGACCACATGAGACCAATCTGTCTGCTCCCTGGACTACAGTTTTGAGTGGCCAGGCTGTAGAATTTCCTACATTCTGAAATTTTGTTGATTTTATGCATGTTACTTGCATTTTCTGTCTTCTGGTAGGTAGATCTAGGGACTTGCATAGATCCTGGTGAAAGCACTATTTTAACGATCTTGACCAGTATGGGATATAATGCTACAAACATACAAACATAACATTACACAGCATATGTTCCGTTGAACAGAAACACAGTTCAGAAAAAAGATGAAGGGCAACTTTAGGTGAACTATTTCAGTGAAGTTTCTGCTGATCCCATTTCTTACGTTGTGCTCTGTTTTTACACATCACATGATGCTAATTCAGGGTCAGGCCTCTGGTCCCTAACTACACAGATTCTGCGTTCCACATCAAGTTATTATTCAAAGGGATGAAAGTGAAGTAACAAGACAGTCTAAGGAAAAATGGCTTCTGCTCGTTTAATCAGTAGCTTATCATCCAATTAACTTAACTCTTCTTGCTTCATTTACTTGAGTTTCATGGTTGGAAGTGTCATAGAAAGACAAGAAGGGACAAGATGTTCAGAACGTGTGAGAAGGATATAAGTTTCCTTCTCTCTACTCCGGGACCAAGGTGCTTATCAGGGCACCTGTCATCTTGTCTTCTTTAGGAGGTTTCACTCCCCACCTGGAATATGTAAGACACACACACACACAGGCACAGATTGATTGGCCTTGGCAGTTCCATCACTGATAAGTGGTGCTGAACACAGGCATTGTCATGGCAACAGGATGACATATTATGTCTCCTTTAAAGTTATGGGACTTTAGTTAATTGGAGGTAACCTATTGTTTGGTTTGTTTATTTTTTAAATCCTGAGGCAATACAGCCAGTATATTCCATTGGAACTCATCTTTTTAAAGGTTTTGTGAGTTTAAACCATCTATTTTTTCAGAAATTATACTTAAAAATTATGATTTTTAAAAAGATACTATGAAATATTTAGAGATTTCTTACTGACCAAAAATAAATCTTTTCAAATACTGTTTGTTATTAATGTCAAGATGGTGCTTTGGACAGTCTACCAATTTCATGTGACCTAGTTGCACAAATATGCTTTAAGTCGAATTAGCCTGCATCGGTTGGCATTCTTGCCTGCAAACTCCAGCGACATGTCTGACATAAGGACCTTCTCTCAGCTCTCTTACCTATTTGTTAACCTGGAAAGGTACAAAAAGACAATACAGCATTCTTAGTTTCAAGGCTGGTTTCATGAGATAGTCTGTTCAACTCAATTTGAATTTCATCCCCCGGTGAACAACTGCAGACTTACAAACAGTAAGCTTTACATGAATTTTGTGGACATGGGACGAGGAGTTGTGACCAGGCAGCAGGAATGGGGAGGAAGAGCCCGTGCACTGTTCTCAGACCCACCCAGGTGGCTGGTGCACAGGGGTCCCTCCACTTGGTGGGTGAGTAGAGGACAGCGGAGGGAGGTTAAATAACTGGGTCGAGGCCACGGCTAGCCCTGCAACAAAGAACTGTTGACATTTTTTTTTTAAGTTCTTGCTTTGCTGTTTTCCTTACAAATACCCATGTCCACATGTGAGAATAAACTTGATTGGGGATATTTAACCACAGCGGTAGCTGACGCATCCTGACCGCTTTCATGTTTTCATTTAATCTTCACCACCATCCAGTGGCGTGAGTATGTTGCGTGTTCCCTTTCAGGGTAGAGGAATATGACGTGTATCTCCCCTGGGCCTTTGCTCCCCCAGCCAGTGGGGGCTGCGCTATCCGTCCCCAGGGCCCCACCCTCAGCAATCACTTGGAGGGCCTGCACCCTCACACAGTCATTTTCTCACTTGTAAAATGACTACCAAGGGATTTTGCACAGTTAGGTATTTTTCATCTTTTAGTCAAAAATTTTAAAAAATATCAAGGTAATATGCACCCATATATATGAGATATAAAAAAAAAATCTTTCGGTGAAAGAACTGACCCCTCCAACCTAATTGTTCCCTAGGAACAACCACATTGGAACAATTTTTGTTCAAAAATGTTAAATAGTGTGCTAGTATTTATCGATTGACCTACATAACCTTTATCTACTAACCTAACTTAGCTCACTTTTAACTCCCCTTTCCCCTTCTGCTCAGTACCATGAGGTCACTAGGTTTTGTTCTTTTATTGTTTACCTTTGTAACATTAAATAACACAATAAACCTCCATTCCTTTTTCCCTCTGAGGCATTTTTAGAGGTGCATTAGCATCACAATGTCTCTCATTCTTTCCCCCTTCTGCCTTCAAGCTCTTGTGGGAATCTTTAACTTTTAAACAATCAAGATTGATAGCATATGCATTCTGTTCCCTTTTCTTTTTTCAGTTTTTAAAAAATTATGGTAAAATGCATATAACATAAAATTTACCATCTTAACCATTTTTAAGTGTACAGTTCAGTGGTATTAATACCCTCTTCCCTCTTGGTAATGGTAAGTAGGTCTTCCTTTGTCTATGGGTTGTTTGGGAGAATTTAAAGTAAATAAAAAATGTTGACATTATGATGCTTTCTACAAAACCAAATGGTTGGCTGTGACAACACTTCTTTGTTTTGGTGCCAATGTGATGATCCCTGTTCTGTTCAAAGGAGGCTGTTCCTAATATCAAGTACTAATGGATTCTGCTTTTGTATACAACATAAAAATCATGCCACAGTTTCCTCCATACTTTGACCTTCCTTTTTTCCCCTGAAGGTTTTTTTTTTAATTGTTTTCCTTACTATATCCCCAGTATCTTCTAGCCTCTTATTCATTCTTTTAGGTGAAATCCTTTCATCTCTTACTGAAATCTTAGAGGCTTATTCCTATTCGAATCATGCCTTTTCAGACCGCTTTCTGGTCCTACGAGTCTCTCTAGTTGCCTTTCTTTTCCATTATCCTTGCATTTTCTTACCTTATGTCTTGGCTCTCTCAGTTCATCGATTCTGTGTTTCCTTTTGCTCGAAACCTCTCCACGGCCCCCCCTTCACCTGCCTCCCCCTGGACTGTATTTCTCTGGGTCTGTTTCGTGGCTGCCAGCCTGGGACCACCTTCCCCGTTCTGAATCTGTCCGCCACCTCTGCAGCCCTGTAGCTTTCTTTCTGAGGCAGGAAGGGGCAGGAGGACCGTCAGTCTTCCTTCGCTGCTCAAACCCGCTGCCGCACAGCTCAGGGCTTCCCCCACCCGCGCTGAGCAGTCAGGAATTGGCTAGAGGAAACCTCCTCACAGGAGCCCCAACTCCTGTGACCTCACCCTGTGCCCTGATTTGTACACCTCTGTGCCTGGGGTCCTCGCTGCTGGTGTGAGTCCCTCCAAGAGCAGTTGGATGCGAAGTCCGTACCTACTCTGTAGCATTATTGTTCAGAAAGCTTCAGTCTAAACTCAGTTTCTTAATTTAAAAGTATCTTATGACCTCAGTAAGTTTTTTAAGTTAAAAAAAATTTATGATCTAAATAATCAAAGACAGGAAAAGGGATGATAATCCTTTCTAGCAAAGAAGCAATTAAATCCTTCCCCATCCCCATTCATCAAAAATTGTATAATATAATTAAAATTCTGAACCCCTGTAAGGTTTTTAATTACTTGCTAAGGCAGTTGGCCAGATGGTTAAGCATAATAAAAATAAGAACACCTTGAAAGGAATAAAGAAAATGTCATCAAAGTTAAGTGGGGGGTGGGGAATCTTACAGTATATTGCATAGTTTGCAGAAGTGCCGCTCCTTTTTAATAAGTGTGTTTCTGAAGCAGAGAGAAATGTCACTTGACAAACTTCATATCATGGTACTGTGTTTATCTGAAGATCGAACTTGATGTTGCTGATTTATTCCCTGGAAGAGGGGTGACCCTCACTCCAGATTTAAGAACAAGTACGTCTGTTTACTTTGACTGCTAGGAGAGGCTCCCGGGCCCTCATAATTACAAGCACACTGAAATAGAAAAAAGCCTAATAAGGACAGAATTCTGTCAAAGGCAATTTCTCTTGCCTAATCTTTTATTACTCCATACCAGAATTTTGACTTATGTACGATCTCCCTGGTCCATGTATAAAAGGCTTCCCGTGGTCCTCTCTCTCTCTTTTGTCAAGATTAGCTGACATTCAATATATTAGTTTCAGGTGTACAGCACAGTGGTTAGACATTTATATAACTTGCAAGGTGATCCCCCTGATAAGCCTAGTACCCACTTGACACCGCGCATAGTTGTTACAATACTATTGACTGTATTTCCTATGCTGTACTTTACATTCCTGTGACTTCTTGTGGTCCTTTGACTGGGGACTTTAGGAAGACAAAAGGATCTGGGGGGACAGCCTGAACCAGCCCTCCACCGAGGCCCGTGGCCAACTTGCATTTTGCAAAAGATCCCTCAAGCTAGCAAGCTCTGTCCCCTTCAGCTAGGGTCTGACACTAGCTGCTGTGTGGACAGGTCTGTTGAGGAAAAACTGCTTCCCAGATCCAAACACCCCTGTGGATGTCCACAGCGTTGTCACCCCCGTGCTCTGGCACGAGTGGAGGTGTCCGCTGCTTGGTTCAGACCTCTTCGAAGCCTCGGTCTGTTCTATTTGCTCACGCCTATATTTTTGAGCTTTTCTCTCTTCCCCTCAGAACTGCTGCCTGGTGCCGCCGTTCTTTCTCACCTGAGCCCGCTGGGAATGTGGGGTACGGCACACAGTGAGTTCTGCTCCGCTGGCTTCGCCTTCTGGGTGCCCCAACTCCTATGGCAGGGACGTGTCAGTCTTTGGGGCAGATTTTTTTTTTTCTACCTGGCGTAATATGAAACATCCCCTAAGCAACAGTAACTCTTGACATAACTGTTTAACAATTTCACGCCAGATAAGTCTAGATTGCAGTTCAGTCTGAGACTATGTGTTTTACATATTTTTGTCATAAACTCTGTTAATTGGCAGCCTGAGCCAATTGGAAGCTGATTGTAGCTAATGGCAAAAAAAATAATACTAATTATCTCTTTTTGAGTATAATAAGTACCAAAGGAAATAGTTCACCACTTTTGTCTCCCAACTGTAAAACTGGTTTTAATAGAAGGATGAAAATCAGTTTTCTGGAAAATTTATGGAATTATTTGCTTCTCTAGAATTTGGAATTAATGAAAAGTAAGAATATTACACAGAGGTCATGGCCTCATAGTAATGTCCTTGAGGGGCAAAGGCAGTTTGAAAAGCACTTCATTGAAGATCAGCTCAGTTTCTTCCCTTCTCCCCTCCGCATGCTCGCACATCTGGGTAAGATGTTGGGCCTTCTGGGCGAATATCTGACGATGCATCAGTGCATAAAATTAATGAAAAACCAGACAAACTTGTAGAAGGAAGTCATTAATGTTCAACTTGTGAAATGTAAGTTCCCTCAGAAGAGAATATTCTCTCTCTCTCCCTGCACACTCCAAGTTGGGTTTGGATCTATGAGTGGACAAAACGGTGATAGCTAGCCGCCCCGTGATGGCCTCTGAGCCTTCCCACCGAGCCTGCAGGACTCCTGCTGAGGCTGGAGGACACCAGGTCTGGGGCCAGACGAGTCCTTGCTCCCAGAAGCCTGCCTTCCTTCTGGCCGTGACAGCGGCAGACTCTGAGGTGGGGTCAGGTGAACGTCCTGCTTGGCCCTCGGTGGTGCAGGAGGCCCAGGCTAACAGGTTGGTACCAGGCCTGCGACCGTGATTCCTCTCAAGGTGTCAGGCAGCCAGCTGGCACTGGGGAGCTTCTAGCGGTTACAGTGAGGCCGTGTTTCTGTTGCAAAGCTTCAGGTGCATCTGCCCAGCGGGGAAAGAACCACAGGCACTGCTGTTGTGGGAACTGGGACCTGGGGACTTGTGGGTTCTCACCCAGCCACAAAGGCTAAAATGAAAGTGAATCTGGCACTCTCCACGTGAAAAGTGCTTTAGCAGGAAAAAATGCAGTCTCTTGGGGGGCTCCTAGGGCCACCTGGTTTCTCCTGCCAGAATGTGTTTCAAAGTGGTTCACTCCCTGGCCAGAAAGGCCTTCATGCATAGCAGCCTCCCCACTTGGTTTGCTTTCGCAGGTTGTTCAGATTTAGCTTCTGGGTATAAAATAGAAATAATAGCACGAATGTGATGAATTGCTCTGAAAAGTGTGCTGAGTTCCCGACAAATAAAATAAAAGAGTCAGAGACTATGTCCGATTTGTTTTTATTTCCCCAACATTTAACCCACCCTCTAGCACCTTGTAGTCACTCAGAGGTTTGTTTGGCTGATTGGATGAAAACTTTGTAGCAGATGATGGTACTGACACACCCTGCTTGGCAGACAGTACTCTTTGCTGTAAACACCGTCGAGTCAGCCAATGATATGGAAGTGATTTACCTCGGAACATGATACAGCATAGAGTCCCTTTTCACAATGAGGGCTTACTGCCTGCACTTGAATGCTGCTGGTGCCCCGCCGGTAGGCTGAGGGGCTTGACCCAGCAGAGATGACATGTTTTGGCCTTGTGTCTTTCCCCTGTCCTCAGGATCAGCTTTCCGAAGGCCCCGTGCCGTGTCAGAGGATGGGTTTTTTTCATGTGCTAAGTAATCATCGAGGGACTGCTATGTATGGGGTACTCCCGAGAGGCCGCAGGAGGCGGAGACCTATTTCCCAATAAGGGAGAGATGCACATACTTACGACTACAATGTGGTATAGAATGTGTGAGGGCTGCAGTTGTCTGGAGGGGAACAGAATCTCCCCACAGAAGGAATTAGGGGAGACTACAGATGAAGGAGGTGAGGCTTGAACTCCACCTTGAGGCCTAGATAGGAATTTGGTGAGTAGAGATGGGGGTTGAAGGACTGTTCCAGGTGGAGAGGAAAGCAAGAGGGGAAGAGAAAGGGGATGGGTTGGATTTGAGGATCAATTGAGTTTGCCGGAGCTTGGACTAGAAGGTGGCCCGACCTGGAGACCCCTGGACACCACCCCAGGACTGCGGATGATTCTTGCCTTACTGTCCTTTAATGTTATATAGTAACCACCCCCACCCTTTCTTTCCCAGGCAAATGTAGTGAGAACAGAGTAAGTTCTTTTACAGAGGACTGAACGTTCTTTGGCAAGTTTTCACTACGTCACTTCCAGTTGTTTTGGGCTCTGTCTTCGTTTTCTCTCAGTGGGAAAGTGCAGCGATTAGTGAGGTAGTGAGAGGGTCAGAACACTGTGGCCCCGACGTAGATGGCAACCTCGGGATCCTGTAGACTGTCGCCCCTGCTTTGATACATGGGCTTAAAAACTAGAGATCTATTGGTCCCCCTTCCCCACTCAAAATACACTAGACTTGTTTCCGTTATGTGTAGTATACAGTTATTTCCGAATGCTCTACATTATTAATTTGGTTCAATGCTCTTAGACATCCATCTTCTTTGTTCTGAGGGTTTTATCTGATTGCAAATACTCAGCCTAAGTTAATATTTCATGAGACTCAATTGTAACTTGAGGCTCTGACTGGCGTGGCTTAGGAGGTTGGGCATCGTCCAGCAAACCGAAAGGTCGTCAGTTCGATTCCCAGGCAGGGCACATACCTGGGTTGTGGGCCAAGTCCCCAGTTGGGGTTGGTGTGAGAAGCAGCTGATCGATTTTTCTCTCGCACATTGATGTTCCTCTTCTCTTTTTCCCTTCCTTCTCCTCTCTCTAAAAATAAATAAATAAATCTTTTTAAAAATCATAACTTGAAGCTAGAAATATGATGGAATGCAGGGTTATTGTTTTAAAAAAAAGACAGTTGTGCTGCATTCAAGGCAGTTTAGACTGAGAAACACAAACCACTATTCGAGCACTAGCCCCATATTCTTTCTTTGCCATCCCTGCGGGTGCCGATGAACTTTAACAAGTGTTCTCATTATGTAGGCTATTGCCCTCCAAAGACCACATTAAGATGCTCATTTTATTGACTTACAAATCTTTACAAAGTGTTTATCCTACCCTAGACACTGACCCTAAGTAAGAACTTTACAAATATTAAGACCTTTATTCTTCCTAACAGCCATGTGAAGTAGATAATACCATTATTATTCCTGTTTTACAGATGGGGAAATCAAGGCACAGAGAAGTGAAGCAATTTGCCCAGTGTCACACAGATAGTGTTCATCGCTACTTGCGTAGACATGTGCATTGGAGGTTGTGTTTGGTGTGTTTGGTGTTACCTGCGGAAAAGGGATAAAAAGACCTTGCCTGGAAGGGTTCTGCCATGCCGTGCTCTGTGATAGAATTAAGTGCTTGGGCCATTTTAATACAGGCTTATTTTCTACAGTTTGTCACTAGTGGTCTTTCAAGAAACCCAGTATTTTAATTGACTGTAATTGTTTGAAAATGAACAATTTCCATGTAGGTAGGTCAAGCACATAAGCTATACCAAAGCCCAGGCCTGCGTACTATGGCCTTTTTATTTTGGAAGATGCAGCTGTTGGTAGTGGCATTTCCCCAGATGTATGGTAGTGACTATACAGTTAATAAGAAATGACATTTAGTGACATTTTCTTTTTTAAAAACTTTTTTATTCTCACTCGAAGACATTATTTCATTGCTTTTTTTTTTTTTTGGTGGGTGGGTGGCGGGAAGAGAGGGAGTGAGAGAAACACTGATGCAAGAAAGAAGCATCAATTAGTTGCCTCCTATAACAGGCCCGGACGTGGGATCGTTCGCACCAGACCGGGGATCTTGTGTGCCAGGGCTGGGTATCAAATCCACAACCTAGGCATGTGCCCTGATCAGGAATTGAACCCACAACCCTTCGATGATGGGACATTGTTCCAACTAACTGAACCACACTGGCCAGGGCCATTTAATGATATTTTCTGTGTGCCCAGCGCCCTGCTAAGCACATTACATGATTATTTTGTTTAGTCCTCCCAACAACTCCATAAAGCGGACCCTGCAAATATCTCTTTTCTACAGATGCGGCCCCTGCGGCCTAGAGAGGCACAGTAGTGGGGTGCCTGTCACATAGCTAGGGAGCAGTGGAACAGGAGCTCAAACCCTGGAATTGTTTCCTGAGCCTCTGGCCTAGACCGCTGGGCGCGCTGGCTGCCCTGGGCCACGGGCCCGCTGCTGGCCGCGGACCCTCCTTGCAGACGGCGGCGCGCTCTCAGGGCCGGCCGGCCCTGCTGGCCGCTGCTGAGCCTTGCCAAGGATTAGCAGCTGATCTGGGTAAATTTCTTGCAGCCGTTCTGCTTCCTGTCTTAACAGGATGCTGCTGCTCCCCTTCGCTGTACCGCAAGTATT
Organism: Mormoops blainvillei; assembly: GCA_004026545.1. Lineage (NCBI taxonomy): Eukaryota > Metazoa > Chordata > Mammalia > Chiroptera > Mormoopidae > Mormoops > Mormoops blainvillei. Next base: position 147,802 of record PVJD01001158.1, read on the forward strand.
TGAAGAGTCAGATTTGGCCCATTATTCTTCCGTCATCAGCCTTACACCCAACCTGAATTCAGCATTTGCTGCATGCCACTTCGTCTTGCTAGCAGGCATCAAGAAGGTGGCATCGGCATGGGGGGGGCAGATGGACCCTGGCAAGACAGATCCTGACTTCGACTGTGGGAACTGTGTGAATGGGGAGTTTATATTTATGATGTCATGCGAGCTGCTCATTGGGCACCTCGAGGAGCCTACGCACCTATTTATAATAAGTTTTCTTACTTATAGACAGTATTTTTTTCTACCTCAGAATGGGGTCCATTATATGGTAGATGTTCCATAAGCTTTTGGTGAATGTGTGAATGAGTGAGGGACTAGATGAACGAATCACTCAGTGCTTGATTCCTTCGATTAAATGGCCTCCCGAAAGGCCCTGGGATGCTCTTGCATTTGTTGCTACTGGGGATTGCAATTCCTCCACCTGGCTCTCCCTCTGCGTGCCTGGGCCCTCTCCCTGACCCGCGTGTCCCCTGCCCCCCTCTCCATCTCAGTCCGGGGAGTGGCCGGACAGGTGGTGGCAAGGCCTGTTCTTTTAGGTGGTGCTACAGATGGTGTTAGGTTCTGTAGTTTTAGAATAAAACCGTTCTTAGAAAAATGAGGAGTTAAGTCAGCTTTCCAGGGACTCCAATCATCGCGTATGGTATCATGTCGGAACGTTCTGAGTCCTGAACAGACTTTAGGGCGACCCGCTGGGAACTGCACGTGTTCGAGAAGCTCCTACCATACGAGCACATGCAGTGGAATTTGTTCCACATCTGTTCTCATGACCGAGAATCACTTCTTGACTTGGTTGTTTTATTGAAATGCTGGATTGAAAATAGAGATTAAGGGAGATTATATTCCTGGTACCAGCAATAGATTCCCAGGGATTTTTGTTTCCCAGCTGGAGTTTAAAATCGATACATCAGGTCAACCTCAGGACAGGCCATGCAGTAAGTGGTTTTCCTTTCTGTGTCTCTGACAGACATGTCATCCCCAAACCAACGAGCCTCTGCCAAGATGAAACCAATAGAAGAAGGGGTGGAAGATGATGATGAGGTCTTTGAACCCGTGTCTCCAAAGACATTTCAAGTCCACCAGTTGCCTTGATCAGAGAGAAGAGTCAAGCTACCAAGATGAGAAGTGTCTTGAAGAGATCCTGAGAAATACCAGCACTTTTTCACCGCTTTTAGATTATTCTGCTTTAGGACATCCAGACGGGCACAGTTTGAGGGCAGAAAAGTGAGGGAGAGTCAAAGATGGGAAGGTGTTTTAGCTCTCCTTTGTATTGGTCAGCTTTTTAAGGGGTCGTTTTCCTGAGCCTTCTGACTAAAACCGGTTCTACTTTGAGATATGTATTTTCACGGTATTTTCTAGATACACTGTCATTTTAACTTTAAAAAAATCTTAGTGTTCTGTCAAATGCTTTCTCACTTATTTTTCCAAGTTGTGGTTCATCTTCCTCACAGGCGAATTTTTCACAATAGTATTGTCCATTTGATAGCTTTAACAAATAATGTTGGTTTGAAATCGAAATTGAAGTAACATTAAAAAGCAGGGAATCTCAGGCTTTGCTTAATTGACTTTTTAAAGTGGAAAATAAAATAAAAAAACAAACACGATTTGACCGGTGTTTCTATTTCTCCCCGGATAGCAATATTACTCCACTACATCACTTTACTTATTTGGGCATTGTGTAGATGGCTTGATAATGAACAAAACTCATCAGGCTTTTCTCTCATTACCCTTATATTATCTATTTAAAAATTGGTCTGAAACTTAAAAGCTGGGAAGATAACAAATGGAAGCAGTTCTGAACTTGGTGTCAGCCTTCGGTCAAACTCACCTGGGTTTGGAGCCATCTTGTCACACATGTTCTGGTGAGGAAAACACTGTACTTGGGGTGGGAGGGATAGGAGAGGGAGGTGGCCGAGCATGTGGCACAGAACGAAGTGATTGACAGAGCAGCTTCATTCTCTGGTCAGGATTCTGAAGTTTCAGATTGTCCTCCAGCCATAGATAATCTCTTAAGCATTTGTGAGCTGTGAATGTGAACCCAGCTGTGGGGGCAGACGGCTGGCCGCCAGCCGTGCCGTGGGCGACCAGACTAGACCGTGCTGTGAGGGCTTTGATTCCACTCTCCTTTCTACCAGAAGCATGTCTTAGAGAACGGTGGCATTCGGCTGGTGGGAAAGGAGAAGTCGGCTTGAATTACTGGTCAGTCTGGTCAGTGTGACTATAGCACAGAGTTGGGGGAAGCCCATTGATCAGCTATGCTACGTCATACCCCATCAATGTTTATTTTGTTTCATCCACTAGAACCAACTTTGAGTCAGATCCCTGTTATATTAAATAGCAGAGAAAAGTTCCAAACGAAAATATTTTCAGGTGAGCTGAGCCAAAAGAAGCATCTCTTGCCAAGAGCTAATTTCTGTTAGAGAAGGTAAACAAGGTACTCCAGAGTCGCCTCATTTTCCTAAGTCCCTTTTTTTATTAGAGCCAATTATTTTAGTAATTTCACTTGTGTTAAGTGCAGAGGCTAGGTCACTCACTGAGAAAAGTTCCGCAGACTGGGAATCCAACTCCTAACACCTTTGCCAGATATTGGCTTATTGGCATTGCGGTGGAAAGGCTCTTCAGTATGCTTCAGTAGAGATTTATTTTGGGAAAATGAAGCAAAGCTGAATGACTGAGGCTTGGCTTTTAAAATTATAAAACTATATCAGATTGGACGGTCTCTTTCTGTGGCTGCGATCGCGTGTGTAACTCCGAAGGGCTGGTGTTAATACTGCCTTCCTTTTCTGTTGGAGTAAGGTCATGGAGACCGTGTAGTTCACACGTGCATAAGAATAATTACAGAATCACTCTGTGGAGTAATTAGATACTACATCCTCCCCCGAGTAGAAGGTAATTTTCGATTCTTCTGGGGCCATGTTTTTCATGTTCCGTGGGTGCACAGAACCTTGGGGTTTTCTTGCTGACCCCTCTTCAGGTTCGTCTCAGTTCGTTAACTTCAGGCAGCAGATAGGCTCCTCTCTAATGATCAGCCTGGATGTGTTTGGGGGTTATTTTCTGTAGGGCTGGAGACAGACATTTTTTAAAGTATGCTGCTAAAATTAGGTGACATAGAGTCACTTACTGTTTTGTTAAAATGTGTGTGTGCATGGGCACACGCATCACTGTCATCGATAAGACTGCGATCTCAAGGATTAGGAATATTTAAGGAACCACTTCACCTGAATGGGAAACATGAAATCGTTTTTCAATACAGACCTCTAAGGAAGACGACGACACTCAGAGAAAAGGAGCCGCAAGCCGCCGAGTAGCCCCCCCACAGAGACTTGATAGCAGAGAAGCAGATAAAACAGAAATGAGTGCTAATGACATTAAATTCATTTACACAAATGAGCAAGTGTATCTTTGTATAAGGCATAAATACATAGACAAAAATCATGTTTGCTGCCAAAGCCACCAATAAGATGCTTTCTGAGTTTTTTGGCATTCGTTTTGTTGCATGACCAAGGCTCAGAAATGGTCTGCAAAAATTGTTCTATATAAAACCCAAAGCCTATGTTCAGTTGTAACATCAAGTCTGTTGTATGACTCTGGAGTGTGGCATTTATACCAAAATGTATGTATCATTTACAATACTTTGAAAGCCCTCATAAATATTTATATTTATTTTAAAAAAAGCACAGACACTAGCTAGATTCTCAACGATGATTATTATGTCTTAAATTAGTAATAATGGGTGCTATATAATTATTTTGTAGTTAGCGTCCTTTGCTTTGGGGGACCTTTCCCATACCCCCTAAGGTTGATTCCACTTTAAATCCTAGACACATCTGTGCTGTGCCGCCAGCAGACTGCACACTAGGGGGCGCCACCTTCCTCCTGCGGTTTTCTACCCACACATCTGAAGCTTTTTCTTGTTTTATAACTTGCAGCTGCTGGGTCTTGTGTCCCAGGTCCTTTCTTGGCCCCCAAACAGAGTCACTTGAATGTAGGAAAAATCTTTGGGGAAAGTTGGTGTAACCTACACACTCTGCCCTGTTCCTGACGCACCCAGGTAATGACTCCACCCCCCCCCCCACATTGAAGATTTTTATGCTACTGTGTGGTGGCCCCAACCATGAACTTGGGCAGGCAGGTCAGTTCTGACCTTTGGGGTCCTGGTGCCCTTCTCCCTGCAGACCCCAATGTGCAGCTTCAAGGAATCACTGTTATTTTTTTCATCATTTCCTTGGTCATTTCTAAGGCCGCTCTATAGAAACCTCTGACCTTATTGTGTTTCGGTTTCCCCTCCCTTCCCTCTTTCCAAGCCTACTTTCCCAACCTGTTTTTCTAATTATTTTCAGCTAGAGTGACTAGAAATTCCCACTTACTCAACTCAGATTCCCAAGGGTAGGATACTGCGTAGGGAGCTTGAGTCTGTGGCATAACCGTGGCGTCAGCTCTGCTCCCGGGATGACACATTTTCTCACTGAAGGCAGCCATGGTTTGATTGTCACAGAAGCCCCAATTGCCTTGCGTAGAATGATAAGTTGTGTCACTTAAGAAACCTGCTTCTAAGTACTATTTACAGGTTCTTCTGTTATAACTGCAACCCAGTTTTAAAGTACATGAGGATTTTATGAATGCTTAATACGGTCCCATTATTTATAGGAAACTGTTTTCAGGAGCCATTTACAGTAATAACATTTACTGTATAATAAATTTACATTTTGTCTGAATAGAGTCTTATAGTTTAAAATATCTTCACATATTATCATTTAATCAAATAAATTTCTTACTTAGCAAATATGTGTATTTTTTTCATTCTTCTTACATGTACATTAAGTCCTCAATGTTGTCAATAGATTCTGTGACTTTAAGAGAAACAACATATAACGAAACCAGTTTTATCATCGGCTAACTGCTATAAATAAGAATTAACTACCTACTGCATCTCATCATGTTGTAACAAAACAACGCTGAAGAAAACAATGTTATTGAGGACCTGCTGTAGTTGTTTGCTTTAACTCCGTGCCTGAAGGCTCGGGTTGGTGCAGTTATCCCCAGAGGTTATGGGAACTGCTCTGGTTTAGGTTATCTCAGCAGACCAGCAGAGCGGGGGCTCTTGGATCAGTTGCACTTGATGCCGTAGGTCTGCCATCTTGGCTGCCTTTGGCAATGGAAAGAGAAGGCCATGAGGCCGTGTGGACGGTGTTGGCTGGAAATGGCAACTGAGAAGCCTTCGGAGTTTCACTGTGGGGATATGTTCACCGTATTTTGCTGTGTATAATGGTGCACTTTTTTGCCCAAATTTTTGAGGGAAAAATAAGGGTGTACATTATACGTGGGTAGTACTAATTCTGTATCTATAGAAGTGTTTTTAATTCTTTCTTTTATTTATGCTTATGCATTAGAAGTGTAACTTTAGAAAGCAATAATGATATCTGCATGCAAAATAATACCCCAGAATATGATAATCAGTTTTGTTTCTAAATATGAATAAATAAAAATTGAATTAAAAAATTAAAGCAAAAGATTTTTTTTTCCTGAATATTTGGGCCAAAAACATGGGTGTGTATTGTACATGGGAGTGCTTCACACACAGCAAAACATGGTAGATTTCAACTTTGTATTCCACCTACCTTGAGCACTCTCGTCTAATTTCATAAGGTTCAACAGCATAAGAAGTCACATGAAGTGGGTGGGAAATGTCCCCTGGGTCTATTCTGAGATGGGCAGGAGGAACCACTCTTTCAATCTTGAAGAAGCCCACGTTTCTTCCTTCTGTCCTAGGTATTAGAATGGGATATTGAAAACCCATCCCTCAGCTCTTAGTAGCAGGTACTTGCCCCAATCAGCCCCAAGGGTAGACTCAAATTGAAGGAGCATCTTATACTTCCACAAAAGGAATTAATTCTTTTACTCAATAAGCCATATCACCTAAATCTAAAGTCTCTTCAGATCATTGTTGAATTCAACAGAGCCCTCTCCCTTACCCACTCAATATCTGAACACTCCACAGTGCCATAAAGGTAGCAGGACAGGCGGTGGCATCCCCGTTTTAGGGAGGGAAGTGTAGGAGGATGAGTGACTGGTCCAAGGTCACACGGCTGGCAAGCGAGTGACCAGGACCTAGCCACATGCTTGGTCCAGACACTTTCCTAGTTCCATCTTAACAACTCTGAGAAACCTATTTCTTTCCAACCAGGCTCTTAATCTACTCTTAGGTCTTTTTCTCATTCCATTCTGGGGCCATTTTCACAGTTCTAGCATCATCTCTACCAGCCTTCTCTGGTTGCTATGTCCCTGGGTCGAGGACATTAAACACTAGAGGCAAAGACATCCCCACTGACCTTCAAGATCTGCCAGCCTTCTGTTTCATTCTGTCATGAGAGAATTCACCTCTTTCCAGTTTCCAGCTAAGTCTTTCTCTTTTTCTACCCCACTTTGCTGGTCACAGCTGCTTGGTACACTGTGGTACTTACCGTGGCGGGGGCTGCTACCCGGAGAAGGCGGCACCTTCTCGGGATGACTCGGGATTTTCCGCACAGGTTCCTTTTGGGACAGGCCAGCAGAACCAAATGTAGCCAGAGCTAAGCTAAACTACCTCACACCTGAGTATGTGGACATCCCACAACTATAACACGGTTCTTATATTGGAGACCGGCTTTGGAGGTAAGCAGCCTCGACTGAAAAGTGATATTTTTTTGCAAATGATGAAAACACAGAGCTGCTTATGTTTGTTCGTGGTTACATATAATTATGCCGTTTGTGCAGAGCCTGGCTGAGATGAAACCACATGGTCCCTTTTAAGGGGCTCAGACAAGGAGCAAACCAGGCCCAGCCCCCCAAGGGGTCTACCATGCTGCACGCAAAACAGAACTACCAGATATTCATCTGCTCTGAATTCATTTCTGTTAAAATAACTTCTGTTATCTTGGGGACCTAGCCAGCCTTTTTCAGGATGCTTTCCATTATTTTTTATTGTTCTCATCTGATCTCTTTGAACTCTTCTTATCAGTATTGATATGTATTATGAGCAAGAATAATAACATAATACTTTATTTTTTTGTACATATATTTATATAGAGAGGCATATTTTTAGAAAAAAATTAAAATCTGATATTGCGCTTTAAAACAATCTGTCTGTTCATGAGAAAATGTGGGGGCCTAGTAACATGTTGCTCCGAACGGACGTCTTATCTACGTTGTCCAACTCGACTGTCTTCCGAGCTCAAAGCAGCTCTAAATCACCGACCTGAAAAGGCAGCAGAATTTTTCTTCTTAAACTTGGCTTTGAGGTTAGACAAACGCTGTTCTGAACACTGTCTCTGACCATGTGATCTTCAGCAAGTTGTTAAGCCCTTGAAAGCCACTGTGACCCCATGTATACATGAGAACCTTCCCCAACACGAAGCTGGCACTCAGTGAATATTGGTTTTCATCCCCCTTTCCTTTTTCCTTAGGCTGCCAAGTCCAATCCTTAAGGCTCTGGCATCTTGGCAACCACAGTCTTTGTAAAGAGCCAGACGGTCAGTGCCAGGACCTGAGGCGGAGGTAGGCCAGGGAACTGTGACTGAGGCGCCTTGTGCTTACAGCAGACGTGGCTGAAGGCGCGGGAGCCCAGCGCTCACAGGCCGCGATATCCCCGCCCATGTTGGACTGGGGCAGAGAAGGAGCCAGCCCTGACGTCAGTAAATGGTGCCCGGAAGCACTGGGCTGGAAAGGAGGCTGTAGGCACCTCTGGCTGTCTTTCCTATCCAGGACAGTCCCATCCTTGTGCTGTCCTTCACAAATGTTGTGTTGGTTTGAGTCATGTTACCATTATTATCAATACCAGAACTATAGTAGGTCTTTTTATCTCCGAGTATTCAATATTCACTATTCAAAGGGTTTCTCAAAAATTTTCCTCAAAGCACTCAGCTTGCTAAAAAACCCTTCTAGCTCTTCCAAAATGGTGCTGATTGAGATTTTGGAGGGACAAATTTTAGAGCAGAGAGTGTGTCAATTTTAACTAGTTCAGAAGCTCACGAACTTGAGTGGCAATCGGAAGAATCACCAGAGGGCGCCTTAAAACCCAGCTAGCTGGGCCTCCCGCCATGTTTGATTCAGTGCGTCTGGGCTAAGGCTTGGAAGCTGTATTTCTAACTTCCCAGATAATGTCGTCACTGCCATCGAGGAGGCCACGCTACCTCATTAGCAGAGGAGAAGACTATAGCTGAGAAACTAAACTCAAGAAAAACTGGAACCCAAGTATTCTCATTCAGAGTCTTCCAATTAAAATGAAATTGTTTGTTTTCTTTTTGGGGTTTTTTTTTGTTGTTGTTCTTATTATTTTTCTTTGTTTTGTTTTTGTTTTTTGGTTCCAGGCCAGTAGTTCTCAAACTTTTAATAAGAGTCACTTAGGGAACGAGTTAAAATCTTGGCTCCAGGAACTTAGTACACCTGTAACAGCGATTCTTGACCCTGGCTACCCGTTAGAGTCAGTAGTTCGTTCGGGCATGTGGAGTCTTAAAAGTTCCCCAGGTGACTCAGCTGCATTAAAGTTGAGATTGTCTGGTCCGGAGGAAGGCCAGAGACTGCCGCTTGTACGGGCGCCCCAGGGGGTTTGGGGATAGCTTTGCACCGGTGCAGGCTCTGCGGGCAAATGCTTCCCTGGGCTTGCTTCTGCTACAGGAAACATAAAGCGGCAGGACAGGCGTTAGAGGGAGTTCGGAAGCACGAATAGTGGGTCATAAATGGAAACAGATGAAAGCAAATGTAGGTAGTCTTGTTGGTGTGTGGTTTTTTCTTGCATGCATCATTCATTTTTTGGAACATTTGTTTTTATTGATAATAATTGACCTATAACATTATATTACGTTCGACTATACAACATAATGACCTGATATATGTATATATTGAGAAATGACCACAAGTCTAGTTAACATTCATCACCATACCTGTGTACAAATATTTTTCTTGTGATGAGAATTGTTAAGATCTTCTCTCTTAGTACTTTCAAATACTCATATGCAATATAGTATTATTAACTATAGTCACAATGGTGTACATTAGATCCCTGAACTTACTTATTTTATAACTGGAAGTTTGCATCTTTTGACCACTGTTGGTGTGGGATTTCGATCAACTCCTCTTTAGTCACTTTCTCTGGCTCCTCGTGCTTCTTAAATGGCAGAGTCAGGAGGAAGCTTGCAAATTGGTTCTGGTGTTTGGGAGAAGAGAATAATTATAATCAGAATTCTGAAGTGTCCTTCTTAGCTCCAAGGACAGTTATGAGACCTGTTGTCTCCTGAGCCCAACTGTTATTCCTCTGCATAGGAATATTAATATCTGCCATTTTTACCTTGAAAGAGTTTTGTGAGAACCAAATTTCAAAGCCCATGTAAAACTGTAAGGCACTGTAAAAGTGAAAGCTATAATTATATCAACAAATGATACATAAATGGAAGCTTAAGATAAAAGAAATAGCTCCTCACTAAATTATACCTGGAATTTCTCTTGGAACTTGTAACTAATTTGTTCTTACTTATGGATACATCTTTCAAATGTCAAACCCTGAACACCTGGGCATGACAGTGTGAGCATTTTAACAAGATATGGTTTCCTCTCAGATAATGGGGGCATGCACAGACCTGCTAAGATGTCTAAGTGAGAAGAACAATCTCAAAGTTTTATATAACAAAAATCTCAAATGAAAAATTTAGAAGTCTTGTGTTTCTTATAGCTTGAAAACTGGATGAGAAATTTATGGGGCAGTAATGCAACATGAGTATTTAATGCAGTATGGGTGTTTACAATTTTGAAGTTTCTTATTACAAGAAGACCTAGAAATACTCAGATAAAATACTTTGTCCTAGCCAAGTTACCAACATCACTATCTCTTTCAGCACCACAAACTCCACACTTACAGCCTCTGTCTTCTGCATAAGAGCCCGTGAAGTCATTTCTTAGGGTTACATATTTTTCCTGGTTAAGTTTATCAAACATATTCAATATTCAGAAATTCAAGCGGCAGCTGAAGCAATGCAAAGCATTTGTTTCAGAGAGCAAGTGAAGAGTGCCCTCTGGTGATAGGCGAGAGGAAGCCGAAGTGCGTCATGCTTTGAGTTCAATCACAGAATTGCCAGACTTTCATCTTAACCAAAAGGAATGTCTACACTTCCCAAGACCCATGTACAGAGTACTACATTAGGACATGCTATTTGGATTGTGTTTGTTATTTAGGTTATCTTTTATGGACACCCTAGGAGCAATTTTAGTTGGGACAGTGTTCCATTAAGACATGATTTTTAATGAAAAAGAAGCACTGTGGGTGAATCTGAAGCACTTCCAAATGGGATTTCTTAAATAATACAATCTTGGCTCACAGTTCTTTTTATGGCTGATTTGTTTTTTGTTTTCGGGTGGGATCGCGGCTTGTATTGGAACATTTAGACATTGTGATGGGTCCTAATGAAACTTGTGGAGTCTGCAGATTTTGGGAATAACTATCTGGGATGATCCGGTGGGATTCTAGGTGAGGATAGAATATTGGACCAAATGCCATTCCAAGGGTCCTTCCAAACATTTTGTTCTATGTTAAATTTTCCTGGCAATCTGATATGTCTCCCCATCAATGCTGTGCAGTATGAACAAACTAAAGAAAAATCCGTGCCTCGGGAGACAGCGAGGACCGGCACACCCTCCAGGAGAATTCGGCCCTCCTTTGTGTTTTCCAGACTTTCTGCCTTGAGAAAGTCGATTATGGGCATAATTAGGTTTTATTATTATTGTTTTTAAACAGAAGCACGTTTAACACAGAACTAGCTGAATTAATATCTGGACTAGTTAATGAAAATATTTGTACAGAATTAATTTTTTGAAGAAATAAGAGAACTTAAGAGCCAATGTGGAAATGACTATAATGGCTTGAGTGTGTGATCTGACAATCTAAATGAAAGAAGTGATCAGTAAATTTGAATTATCTGCCCCGGCTGGTGTAGCTCAGTGGATCGAGCGTCGGCCTGCAAACCAAAGGGTCACTGGTTTGATTCCCCAGTCAGGACACGTACCTGGGTTGCGGGCCAGGTCCCTAGCAGGGGGTGCGTGAGAGGTAACCACAGAGTGATGTTTCTCTCCCTCTCTTTCTCCTTCCCTTCCCTTATGCCTAAAAATAAAAATAAAATCTTAATTAAAAAAAGAACTTGAAATATCTGACATGCTAGTAGTGAGGCCATACTTCTAAAGAAAAATGTGGAAAAGCAGTATGAAAGGACCACATTTCAAATGTAAGTATGGTTTGATTTCCTTACACTCTGATTTTATGGCATTGTTGCTACTATAATACTTAGGTATGAGTCCGGTGTTCTCAACGAAAATGCAGAATAAACCATGTCATCTGGTGTGTAATTACCCAAGGGTGGAGTTGGTACTTTAAACAATTTTTACAACCTAGAGCAGGCAGGTAGCTATAGACGCTGAGCAGCTCAGAAATTAAACAGAAATCGAGGTCTTCGGCCTTCAGAGAACAGCTCACATCTTCAGGAAAGTTTGATTAATTTTAGAAACAAAGTACATACATAGATCTTAAAGACAAAAAACTTTTTAAAAGTGGAAATTGTGTTGAGTAACATGCGTGATAGGCAACCTCAGAAACACCATTTCCAGGGAAGCTAAAACTACTTCGGAAAGACTGTCTGTGTGTTCGGGTGGGGGGGGCGGCGGTTGCGGGAAGGGTACATGCTGATTTCTAAACTGAGGATGACAAATTACATTTGAGTAACAGTAAAAGTGTTCTTTTTAATTTCAAACGTTTCTAGAGAGCAAAGCAGATGGGAAACTCGCTGGTAGAAAGCGTTTGTGAGAGAAGAAACCAATTTCATGAAAATAACAAGAAAACAGGAGCAGGATCTATCACAAGATGATACATTGTCACATAAGCAATGTTTCGATGTAGTAGCCTGGCAAGCACAAACTTCATATAAGGCCCTTGCAAAAAGCGAACCTGAGAGGCACAGACAGAGGACGAGTGCAAACACAGTGCTCTGTGCCCAGGCATCTGGTGCTCCCTATTATCCTGAATGGGACTCACATTTGTCCTTTATTAGGAGAAAGAAAAGAAACCTTAATTGTTGCAAAAGCACATTGGACTACGTATATTTTAGTTGTCAAATTCTCCTATCACTTAAACACTGTAACTTCTTTTCCCCAGTGTAACTCTCTGGAGAGTACAAATGTAGTGGTTTCTATAAATCAGCATGTGGGTTCCACCAGTGAAACGTGCTGTGTATTTCTCAACATTTATAAAAAATTTTGATCAGTCTATTCAGTGATGGTCTAAAGGGTTCCATTAAAATACCCAAATAAAGTATCCTTCCCCCTGCCGCTGCCACCATCCATAAATACCACCTCGCCAGCAACCAAAAGATGTGGCGAGAAGTCCTTTCCCCCATGTTCTTTCACGAAAGCAGATAGTTTCAGTCTTAGGCCATCTTCCAGAACCTTCTATTTCTCTCCACTGGTTCTATTCCCTCTGTTTTCAAATGCATGATTTGTATCCTTAAAAAAGTAAATGATAAGGTCATAAAAAGACACCATTAATGTATGGACCCAAAGGGCTGCTTTTTCCTGGTATAAGGATCAATCTCTCTCGTCTAATTGCCTGTCTTATTGTCAGAGTCACTAGGATTGAAACCCACAGCTAGGTATTGGGAGAGGTAGCCACCTTCAAGAGGAGAAGCAAAGAGCAGGAGTCCAATAGGTCTACCATTTTAACAAACAACGTGGGAAGCAAGACTATGGGAACATTGCAATAACTTGGTTGAGGAAGCGACTTTACAGTAATTGCAGTTATTTTGTTAACTTCTGTAGCTTTTCCACATCATAGCACATTATTTTTGTTCTTTTATGTAATTTTCCCCATAATGAAATAAAACAAAACCGTAAACAAAATAGCACTTGTTATTTTTCATCTTGAAAATTTCTGAACTCATACTTTTTCTAATCGCTGCATTGAGTGCATGCATATCAAATTCGCTCCCATTTCAAACAAGTAATATAGGCCATGTTCCTATTTCTTAAACCTCTGCAATTTGGTCCCACCTGTTTTGCTCCATTAAAAATTTTCTGTCCATAATTCTGGATACTTTTTATTGACCTAGCTTCCTGTTTATTAACCTTCTGTTCTGTTGCCTTTTTTTTTTTTTTGCCCCCATTCTCTTGGCAGTTAACCTGCTGTTAAACACATCTGTTGAATGCTTACTTTCAGTTATTATGATGATTTTCGGTCCTAAAGTCACTGACTTCTCTATCTTCTCTACTTGTCAGTTATTTTTAACATCCTTTTATGATAATTGCAATATCTGAGTAGCCTGTGTATGTGTCTATTGTTTGCCTTTGTTTCCAGTGAACCGGTTCTGTTTATTAAACATGCTTCATGTTATTCCATTGGATGCTGGGCAATCGTAGATGAAAATTTGTGGAGGCTTTGGGTAGTGTTGTCTTCTTCTAAGGAGAGTTGTTATATTTTGGTAGGTAGGTATCGCACCTGCTGGTTACCTTGCCCGATCCAGGGCTAGTCTATTTTAACTTTGCCCCTTCCCTGGTGTATGGTCTGTACTCGTAGGGCAGATCCTTATTCCTAGATTTAGCTTTTCTGGGACCCAGACAAAAAGCCCAGGTGTTTGCCAAGGTCCATCCAACTTTCTCTCTCTTAAATCCCATCTCTATCTGTCCAGCACAGATGGCCGAGGAAATTGTTAACTCCTTGAGCTTCCCAGCCAGGGGGCAGAGCAGGGTGAGACCAGGAAGGCTCCTAGGCCAAGGGACCACCCTGAAAGTGAGCCCTTCTTTTCATTTCACGCCCTAGGGACCTCCCTTGCCTCACTCTAGTTGTGGCCCTGCTCGCAGCTGTTTTCTGATGAGTCCTAAGATTCGCTGACTTGAAAGAAGCCTATATGAAGATTTGGGGATGGGGCGGCTTCATTCTCTGTGGGCCCTCCTGTGAATTCTCCCTTCAATTTTCTGCTTCTCAGGCTGCTCTGATTTTGTTTCCTCAGCTCACTTAGCTGCCGCCTTCTCTTCGGGCTCTACCACCTGGAGGCACCTCAGGCAGCAGGCAGGCGCCCTTAGGGGAGAAGCTGGGAGTAAGTGTGATCCTCAATTGTGCTTTTCTCTTTCAAATCTGGTAGCCCCTCAAGTTCCTGGTTGCACTGCTCGTTCTCCAATGCATTCAAAACGTTTTTTATACTTTGTCTCACCAAATTCTCGTCTCTTCGCTGTTTGAACCGTGCATTGCTTATTCTCAACTCTGACCTTTTGCTTATGCCGTTTCTTCTGCCTCCAAATCAAGCTTCGCCCATCCAATTCAAGCCCATTTTTCTTGAATCTCACTTCCTCCAACCACCAGTGCATTTATCAAGTGTTGTTTTAAACAGTTTTTAGTGGTGAGAAAACATTATGTGACATGAAAGTGTAAAGTCCCAAAACATATAGAACCTAATTTTTAAAATGTCGTTTAGTGAAAAAAGACCAGAAAAATTTAACAAAAATGTTAATGGTTATTTCTAGGTGATGGGTTTATGTATCTTTAAAGTCTTTCCATATTTGAAACTAATAATATTATTTCTAGGGGATGGGATTATATATGAATTTTATTTATTTTTTAGGTTTTCCCTGTTCTCTAAAGTGCAATGTTACTTTTACCACAAAAAGCTAGTCTTTTAAATAAATAATTATAAAAAAATAAACATACATGAAGTGTTTAAGTAATCACACTTTCGTGAGCGTTCACAGTAGAGACCCTCACATCCTGAGTTAATTACTCAATGTTTCACAACAATGTGAATATACTAACACTATAAAGTGTAATTTAAAATGGTTAAGATGGTAAATTATATTTTTTACCACAATTAACAAAAAAATAGGACTTATAGTAGATACCTCCAAACACGCAGTGGATCATCCAGGTACTGGACAAAGCCGAAATAAAAAGAGTTTAGTTGAGGGGCCAGTCAGTTCATAGAACTCAAGTTTTTATGAAATTGTTTCTGTAGTGTGTCAATACTGCATACAGAGTTTGACAAATCCACATGCACATTTCAGACATTTGGTACTGGTGGGACCTGGCTTTGATTGTTCTTTTCAAATACTTTTCAATTTATAAGAAAAAATTGTAGAAAAATTATAAAACGGTTCCTCCAAAAGGGCCTGAACATTCTCGTTTCAGGCAACTTTTCCTGAACATGTGAAGTGAGCATTTTGACTGACACGCTTCCACAACCCACGCAGGCTAAACCCGGACGAGCCCTGATGACGACAGAACCTGCCTTGCGGTCTTCGCGCATTCACTCACCATCTCTGCTGTCATCAGCAGGCCCATCTTTATGATGACCTCTATCTGAGGATGTGTTAGAACTACTTACAGTCAGGTTGATGAACACTGCCTAAACAGCCTTCTACCCATTCATTTAATTGGGTAATCATACAAATCGTGAAAAAATTCCAAAGCTCATCATAAATGCCAACGTTATATGTTTTATTTTTAATCAAGTAATTTTTTTAGACCTCAAAATATCCATAGTTAACAGAATAAGACACTAGGCATTGACAGAGTAAGACATTAGGCATAAAATGAGAATATAAAACCCATGGTCTGCAGAAAGGCAAACAGTACTCTAGCCCATCAGAATGACTATACACAAGTGAAACGCCATTCGAAACATCTCCTTTTTTGTCCTGTATAAACATACAGTTCAAGTGTTTTGTTTATTTTCACTCGTAAACAGCATGATTTAAATTGGACAATGAGGCAATCTAAATACTACACAGGATAATTTAAACACACTAGATAAACCTGTATTAAAGACATATAGAAATCAGTGTTCACTTTGGTCTCTAGTATGGTTAGGGTTGTTAATACCAAAAAACAAAACAAAACAAAACAAAACAAAAAAAAAACCCCAAACCCCCCCAAACCAAAAGCCTCAACACATACTTATTAAAGCCAGCTTGGTGGTTGGTGCCAGTGGTTGACAGATGTAAATAATTCAAGAGGTAGTCAACACCATCATTTTCAAGCCGGTAACTCTCACAAGTGTTAAGCCACAGATGTATTAAATATTGTAATAGTTTCTCACAGTACAGTACTTTGCCATAACTTTGCAGCTTCGTTCCATATATAAAATTTAAAAACGATTCATAGGTCAACTTCTCACTCTAACTGAACTATGACACAGATCACACAACCACCACATCTTAAAAAGGCTGATGACAGCTATGTAAGACAGACTTTGATGCTTTTAACAAGTTGTTCTTCCCTAAAACAAATAAATCTCATTAAGACATCTAGAAAATTAAAGTCAGTGCAGCTGCACGTGTACATACTTTCCCAAATTTTATAACCAAAGGGGAGATACACATATATATTTTATGATAAACATTTCTTAGAGAAAACAGATAAATTAATTTAAATTAACTTTAAGACTTAATGAGATTTCCCATGTCCTGTATAAATGTTACAAAGTCTATTAACACTTACGGGCTTCTATTCACAAACTAAATACAACTAGCAGTAACTTGGGGCCACACTGGTGCAAGAGTATTTAAAAAATCGGCAATAAAATCATCCTATTTTGTAGGAGGATCGATGCTAATAACATGATGTTTCCTGATCTTTCCCCTACATTGCACGCCAAGCTTCCAAGTCATAAGCAGGTAAAAATCTTTCTATATCTTTTAATTGTAAAAATACATCCAAAGTCTTCTAGTAAAGACTAGAAATGCCAAGTATAAAAATGCTTCCACTATAATCTGCCATGTAGCAAATGAATAGCTCACAGGGCTGAGAGACCGGTACAGCATCTTTCTTAGGAGTTACATTTGTGTTGACATGGGGGTGAGGCGAAGGGGCAACTAATTCACAGACCTCAAGCCCAACCCATGAGTAACCCCTGTAAACTGATGCTTGACACAGACCCTTCTTCCCCTTAGTATCTAGAAATGGCATCGCACATCCACTCTACGTCCACTCCTTGGCAAGCCAGTGCTAGTAAGTTGTGTGCCCAGGGCGATAACGCTGCAATACGCTTGGCTTCAGGGCAGCACAGAAACAAAGGAAGGAGATTGGCATCTTTTATACTGTTTGCCCAGCATGAATACACTCACACACTCACCTCAGCTCCCGCTACCCCTTCCCGCTTTGACCTCTGGGCAAAGCAGCTATTTCCAAGATTGCTTCTGTGTTCCGCTTTGCGTAAGTGTAAGAGTGCCCATAATTCTTTCAACTAAGTACATGATAGGTTTAAGGAAATGCCTGGAGACGTTGCTAACTAAATGAGATGCTTCATTATTCACAAGTGTTTGTCAAAAACATGCAGCTGTGAATTGCTATCTATACTATAAAAGGTTCTGTACCAGAGAATTATCAGCCACTGTAAGGCTGGAGCAGCATAAAGGTGTGCTATGCATCAACTACGAGGTAGCCTTGTGTTGTAAACAGAGTTATATCTCACCCATGTAAATGGACACTGTGCTTACATCAGTGATATTCACATATACAAGGAGTTCGGAAATTCTGCTTTATTTTCACATGAAATAAAAATAGGAGAACTGATATCTGAAATTCAGAAATTTTGATCTATGTCAAACAGAGGTAGTTTACTAACATCAGTATATAATACTTATATAAAGGTCAGTTATTTGGTTTGTTTTGAGTAAGCAGGACTGTAGACTATTCTGTAAAGAAACAACACATCATCATATGGTATGTTCCCTGAGCAAAGTTCTTTGTCCTGAGTACGTTATGTAAGAATGATAATATTCTTATATAAAAAATAAACCCCAACTTTTTAATCATAAGATAGATTTGGTATGTGGTCTTTGATCAGTCTGGTAAGATGCTTAAAATGATTTTAAATTGCACCCATAGGTCCGCAGTTATAAAATGTCTTTAAAAAAAGGAATGATCTTGGCTCTGAACTTTTTAACAAGGAAACAGGGAATGTCCAATTCTCAAGTCCATAACTTCCTATTTCTATAAGGTCAAGAAACTTTGGTTTGAATTTTCAAAGTGACTTACTATGTTTTGCATTTTTACTGTTAACCTGCTTATTATACCTGTTAAAAATTAAGCAATGCCACTTTGATTTGTCTACATAATTTAAATATGCTTACAATCCTCACATAAGGCGAGGAAGGACTTCTCTACAGCTATATCACATTCAATATCGTCAAAGGTAAGCGTTGCATCACGACACACTGGTACACTTCAGTATATATGCCATGGAGATTCTCGCCAACACTGTGGTGGAATTCAATTTGAGTTGTAAAGAACTGGTGGCCCAGCCCTGGGCATGTGTCCTTATGCCTGGCCTGCTGGAGCAGCAGCAGCCGTACAAGTCTCCCATGGCAGGTCGAGTGGGGGAGGGCTGAGACTGTTCACTAGGATATGTCTCATTTGAGCCGTGCTATTTTCTCTTCTCTTCTTTCTTCTTCGTCTTTTTTTTTTTTGATTATCTGAGCTTACACCAAAACTATATTTATTGTCAATGTTAAGCATTATAATTTATTGGTACCTTCTTGGAGATGTTTCAGAAATATACCCATAACATCTATAACCAGGATGACACCAAAATGAACTCTCATGACTGAAACCTAAAAGGAACCAATACTGTGACTGTTCCCTAAACAATTTATTACCATAACTGAGGACCAACCTGAGAAGCGTCTTTATCCCCATCACTGCATGTTCATCCTGAATCTACAACAGAGGTTACTTTAGCATGAGTAACGAAGGGAACTTTCGTGAGGTCAATCTTATTGTATAAAATCCTTCTAGCTCTCTGGTAGGAGAGGTTCTGGAACCTCTGTCCAGGCTCATCACTCTAGTTGCCTGCCACCAAACTCTGTACTTTTTAATATATTCAAGACGATACATATTGGGCAATTTTGAGCATCCACTTAATGTTTAACCTTAACCCTGGCATTTTATTCATAACTCTGCTGTTTTGTTTGTTTTAGAAACAAGTTAGGTAACTCTCTAGGGGGGATAAAAATAGCCACCAAAATATATACCAAACAACTGGAGTTTTCCTCCAAGGTCTTCAGTAGTAAACGAGGAGGGCCCTTGCTCCAAGTGATGGTTAAAAGGACTGATTTGGTCAAGAGAAGCTGCTGTTGCCACAATCCCTTAAAAAACCCCATAAATGTAAAAGATTATGAGCCGGTATCAAAACACTGAAAACAATCAAGTCACTACATTTTTACATTGCCCTCTCCCCTTTCTTTCTCTTAATATGCATCTAATTTACAATCAAAATATATGAATTAAAAACATTGAAATATCGGCACAAAAGTTACACATTCATTGTCTTTTCTGGAGTTATGTATCCTAGATTCAAAAAAGCCGATGGCAGTCAGAGGCATATGGAATTAAGGTACTGCCTTCAGAAGGGGTCGGGCACTCTAGATAACAAGAAAAAAGGCAATCCCAAACTTGAGGGAACTAATTATTTAAAAACCTTTAGTACCATGTGATTGGCAGCTCTGAGATCTGAAGTATCCTTTGGTTCACAGAAAAGGTAACAGTCGTGTTTTTATTTTACGTAATGTAAAGGGAGTGGTATTTCAAGAAAAACTCCAGGGGTTATTTTTGAAACCATCTAAAATGCTTCACACAAGTTTTTAGTGCTCGGGGATGTCAAATTCTGGGAGGGAGGGTGTGTGCTTATATCTCTATACACACATATATAAAGACAAGCTCTCTTTATATATATGTCTACATCCCTATATAAATCCTTCTACACACACACAGGACTCAGGCTCTCTCCCTCTCACACATGCACATAAAGATATACATAGTATCTCATTCTCTGAATTACATAAAACATGACACCCTGCTCAAATGTAATTTGCTTCGAGTGATTTGTCTGGTTAAAAAAAATTCACAGTTCCTCAACAGTAGTTAAAAACCCCAGGTCAGTTACTGTCTGTGAAATACTGTTCCCCTGTATTGGCATGAGGTAGACTTCCCAACCGGGGAAAGAAAACAATACATTAAGAAGAAGGGTTATGTTTTTTTCCTTTTTTGAACAGAAGGCCCCTTTTTGCTTTGTTCTTCGGGTGCTGCAGACGACTTCGTGGAGGAAGCTTCTTGAGGTGGCCTGCCGGGCCATTCCGAGACCTCGGACCTAGCCTCCTGAGGAAATGGGGGTGATGCACAGCCATGCCCTCCCACCACCTCCCGTGGGAAAGCCGACGTGCATGGCTGCAAATCTGCTTCCTGTCTTCCCTGAGAACTGACGGGCGGCTGCACAACAGTTTTATGCGGGCAGTTTGCCACCATGTGCGTGATGCTCTGACAGTAATGGCACTTCTTTGGCTGAGGAGGTAGACTACATTCCTTAGCATGATGATCAAGGCCACCACAGTTGTAGCATCTGCAACGAGAATAACGAACACACCTTAGAAGTAGGGAGTATGTGTCATACAATGTCATTTTGTGTATGTAAAAAGATACCAAAATACACACCCTGTCAATGAGATCAGCTTATTTTAATGTACCTTCTTAGTAAATATGTAATGACATTGACCATACCAGCTGCTTCAAAGGCCATCATCACCAAAATGCCCCGGCAAAGTTACGAAGCTAGTTGCACTCGACAACACCAGTCAATGTAAAACATGAGTGCTGTTGAATCACTTCCATAAGGAAATGACTCCTTTTATAGATGACAGGTTATTTTAAAAGAACAGTTTAGCCCGCTAGAGGGCAGCCAATGCTCAACCACCACCACCACCACCCCAGCTAGCTTTAAAAGATAGTTGAAAAATACAACTGTTGACATAACATGGCAACGCGCTCAGCGCCTGGGAAAATTACTGAGCAAATTAAATGTCATCCGTTTAACATTTCTTTGGGTATTAATTATACTGACTATGGAAGCCAGTTGACTGGAAGAATTTTTTTTCCTTTGTACAAATTAAGTAATGCAGTGATATCTGATACATAAGAAAATCAGATGTCTGTGGTGAATGATATCTGGCAAATTACCAAGTAATTCTGGAGCAATACAGTAAGTATCTGAACCAGAAGAATGCTATAAAAGAGAGCTCCTAACTGCTTAGATTGGATTTAAAAGGGTTGATAATAATTCAGTGATGCAAAGAATTTACTTCCTTTACCTTCTGTAAGAAATTAGTTTTCTCCTAGGGTAACTATTTTAAATTGAAATAAACATAAATCCATCCTTAATTAGTATTTAAGTGCACACTGTGTGCATGCCTTTGTAGGAGATGTTTGAAAATCTGACTTCGCTTCTAAAAGCTGAGCAAGTAAATTGGAAGATATATCCGCTCAATTTCAGTCAGATTTTCTTCTAAAATTTTATATTAAAAACACAAAACAGCATAAAATGGAGAAAATAACATTTTATAATTACAAAGGTTTTTACTGTACTTGTTGAGTATAGAATTTGCTTATTGATTTGTGTCTAAACAAAATGTCATTAGGACTTTTCTATTTTACATTTCTTTTCAAATACATAGATGATGCCATAATTCTCATTATTAAGCACAAACAACAGGTCACAAAATTTTAAGAAAATAGCAAAATAAGTGGTAACTGTGAGAGTCAGCTTAAGGCTATTATGACAACAAAATAATTATTAAATGTGTGTGTGTGAGAATAGCAAGCTTAATAACTTCTATTACCATGTGAGTCAAAAAACAAACTAGTAAGCTAATACTAATCTACTGAGCGGGATGTGTAGGATATTTAGTACTTTATTTTCTGGGATAAATTATAAAGAGTGTAGTTTTTACCTGGCAAAAACTAGGATAACTACGGCTGCCTCTCCAGTTATCAATGTTATCAAATAGATGGTTAGAATAATGAGTTCACAAGATGGGTTTTTATTCTTTGCAATATTAACAAGTATTTATCTAGGGGAAAAATACACCATATTTTCAAAAATTAAAGGGAAAAACCAAGAAAGTATTTTTTTCTAGAAATTATTTATTGTGTAATTATATGCCTTAATAAATAAAACTTTATAATTAATACTATGATGAAGATTCACGATTGTTTCAGCCATGTGCTTTAAAAGAGAATGCAAAATTAAAGAATAAAAATGACTAATGCTGGAAATTCAGGCCTCCAAAATAGCACACTTAAAAAATGGTATCTTTCAAAAATACCATCTTTCAAAAGTGTCCATATTACTTTTAATAATGTTTTCCTATATAGATCTCTTCTACAATAGATAAGTGAATTCTTAAATTTGCCCATCTATAAAATATCTCCTTCTGAATTAAATTCGCTTTCTTGAGGATAACATCCACTTAGCAGGTCATTTTCAAAGAAAGAGAAAATGGGTTAAAGCCTTCAGTAATAGAGCAGGCTCTCCCGCGGACACATCAATTTCATCGGCCACTGTGGTATACACCATGTTATCCAATTTAGAGAACCATTTTGCCCACTCATTTGCCAAGGGCCTGATGTCAGGATTCCACTTTCACAAATGGAGTCTTCCATCATATTCTATATGTGCATTTACCATTACATTTGGGTTTTAAGTTATTTTTAAGGATACTACATAATTTTGGTTTGCTTGCATTTTGACTTGCATAGTTAATTCACCCCCCCCGCCCCCCGATCCCCAGCTTTTCAGATATGTGCTATCATTAGGCCAGACTGCCTTCCCCTCTGAAAAGATTTGCATTCAGTGTATATATGCTCAGCCTTTAAAGGGGTGGAGTGGTATTTATTCTCCCCTTCTATTTAATCATTCAATGTCAATCACTCTTATTAAGAGTGCAGATCACACACCATTTGAAGCCCCTTCCTTCCCAAAGGACTGACACCAAAATGGAAATATTCAGTTACCTTTCAGCTCACAAAGGCTATCAGGCCACAAACTCTGCATAAGCTCTACATGGCACTAGTCTCCCTGGCTCACTCTCCACACCTCTCCACACAGGTTTGCTTTTGTTAGTTTGAATGAATTACACTGTGATGTGCGCATAAAGATGGCCTGTGTGCATGTGAATAGCTACATGCTTTAAAAATACAGGGGCGGGAAAAGTAGGAATACATATGCAAAACGAGGTTTATTCCTGTGTCATTATTCATTGTATTATTTATGTGCATTACAACTGTAAACTTACTTTTGCTCACTCCTGTATAAGGGCTCAAGACTCACAAGCAAAAGACTATATACAAAGAAACCATATTCTTTATGTATTTTGATAACCCAACTAGTGTTAAGTATTTTACAAAATGATGAACCAGTGGCACAAAGGGTATTTTCTCACATATTAAACATGAAGATAAAATAAACAAAATGTTCAGATTAACCTTAGAAAGTTATCAAATTCTTCATAAATTGCTTTAATTCTGAAGAGCACATTCTACATATATTATTTCTTATAAGATGTTTAAGACGGGAAATAATCAAATTGGAGCCCTTTTTTAAAAAGGACTATCAAAATAAGATCAACATTTTTAAATGAAAGAATGCCAACAATGAATATATTAGCACTTACAGTCATGAAGTAAATAAAAACAAATCTCTAGATTAACTTCTTTAGGAATATTTAATTACATTATGAAATAATTATATGTTTTACAAACTAAGCCCAAACACCTACATTAATTAATGGGTTAATCAAAATATATCCAAACTTTTCAGGATTCCATAATAACAATGGAAACTCTAATTAGGAAATCAGAATTTAGATCTGCTCAGGTCCTTGAAAAAGTTATCATTTTGGGAGTCCAGGACACCAAATAAATAAATTATATAAGCGATAATGGTTAGAACTGAGCTCGACTAAAGACCACC
Source organism: Mormoops blainvillei (assembly GCA_004026545.1). Classification (NCBI taxonomy): domain Eukaryota; kingdom Metazoa; phylum Chordata; class Mammalia; order Chiroptera; family Mormoopidae; genus Mormoops; species Mormoops blainvillei. The sequence continues at coordinate 171,642 of PVJD01001158.1, forward strand.
AGATTATACAGACATTATACACAGACAGTGATTTTTAAAAACCTCAATAGATAAATGAAACAATTTATCAACTGTGTATTTCCCCTGGATCCCAAAAGTGATTTTAAAAGACTGGGCAGAGGGGTGATACCACAGATAGAGAGCCAGGTTTGCCTGTCTAAAAATGCAGTGGATAAAAATGTAACTGAGGTGTGTCTAAGTATTTGTAAAGTATTACCTTAATAAGAATTTGGAAACTTAAATTTGTCTTCTTTGGGGTTTGGTGGAGGAATTAAAAATAACGATATAGTGATCTGTAAGCTTTTCAAGAGAAAAGATACATTGAAAGAACAGTAAGTAAAGCAGTATCAGGGAGACAGCACAGAGTGAAAAAACACTGCAAGATACAGGCTGGGAAGGAGTGAATATTGGAAAGGAGTACCTAAAGGTCTCTGGAAAAGAAAAGTGAGAGGGAAAAAAAAAAAAATCAATGCAGTTTCCCAATGGGAGGCCAGAGGGGCTAAAGAAAAGCCAGATTGGAAAGAATTACGGAAACTAATTTGGGGAAAGATAACTGACTAGGAAGAGACTGTTTATCATTTTTAATCTTGATATGGTCCAACTGAAATCCAGAACTAATATTAATACCTTTCATCAAGTCTACAGTTTTCAATTCCAATGTGACTGAACACTTGTTATCTACTTCAATTGTGTGTCAATCAACCAAACACAGGGTGGGGGTGGGGGTGGGGGGCGTGCTGGATCCAAGTCTGGTGGTGGGAGGGAGGTGGGTGGGCAGAAATGCCATCAGAGAACCTGAGAAGGATGAGGAAAAGGAAAGACCCAGAGTGTAGCTTCTTCTATAAGCAATTTGCCCGTTCTGTACTCCTGAGGGGGTGAGAGAGAGATTCTAATTGCTGACCTTCCAGATGAATTCCCCATTTTGTTCTGATATCTCCCGAACAATTTAAATTTATACTTGGGTATAGTTTGTTCATACTACACAATCTGCTCCAACACGTAAGAGGAGAGTTAGAAAACTCTGATGAACCACAGAGCTGGACATGCCTTTCAAGGCAGTGTCAAGGCACATTTTCTGACCTCTATCACAGTAACCTATGCTTTACACGAATTTATGTTTTTTTAAATTTCCTTCTCACATCCGAACTCCTAAGACTGTAAGCCAATAAACCAATAAAACATTTAAATAAAATTTTATATATTCTTCTGAAGTACAGTGGCAAGAGTATTTAGTTTTCAAAAATATTAGCGGTGATTCTATGTCCTTTTAAAAAGGTTCTTATGGAACAAATACATATGTAACACAAAAAATAATTTATTTGTATTTTTTGACATACAGAAGCCAGTATCTCCCTCAATTACTTTAACGCCCACAATAAAATGATCTATACACAACAGGGCTGAACATAATGTTAACAGAATTATAATGATAATAACAGAAATGATAACACGTTCAATTTAATGAAGAGTTTACTATGTTCCAGACACTGTGTAAAAGGCTTTGAACGTGTTATATAATTAGCCTTCCTCCAAACCCCTTACTTCAAATACCTGAAGTAAATATTACAGTATCTACTTGTACTGATGACAATATTGAGACTGTTTATGCAGAAGGAAATTTTAACTGAAGATAATAATCTTGCTTGTATTTTTCTTATATAAAAAGATTACACCTAACAATATTGATGTAAATTTACTATATGTAAGTCTAAAAATATATAGGGTCCTGAATTTAAAACACCAACATGCGCTCGCGCGCGCACACACAGAAACACACACCCACCCCCCACCCCCCCGGAAGCAGGTCTTTCTTCAGATTTGGACCGCTGCTCCGACACTACACTGTGGGGAAGTGAGCATCTCTTTGAGATGAAAGGTTGAAACTAGTCCAGTCCAGACTCTCCACTATCAATGCCCAGTTTTATTTCTACCCCTCTTGTACTTTCTGTGTCAAAATATTTTGTCTAAAAAATTAGTAAATAGTTTTCCATTCCCCTTAATACACCTATGATTGTAAATCAGAACTTCAGGTTGACATGCTACAGTCAGAACTATCAAACCGACTTAATGAAATTCCAGTCAAAATAAAGAAGCTTGACATTTTAGTTAGCCCATACAGTCCAACTATAATTGCAAATGATTTATTTAGGCCTTGAAATAAATATTGCATTCAGATTTCCTATTAATTGGGGCAAATGTATATTGAGACTGCCTCTCGTGGAGGGCAATTTGACAGCCTATTTCAAAATATTTATACACATACCACCTAACCTAGCAACTCTATGTCTAGCCATCTGCACTGTAGGGATATTCATTAATAAGCACAATGATTTTGGTACTAAGATATTAACTACAGTGTTATCCATATTGGTAAAAAGTAGAAAAATTAAATGATAATAATAACACTAAAAACAATAACAAATACTATAGTATTTGGCTATAGTCTGGCTACAGAGTCCATGTTCTTTACCACTAAGTTGTAAAAATGTGAAAATGAAAAAGGAATTAAAGTACATACATACCAAGAAACGCTGCAGACATTAAAAGGGGTGACGTAATAGTGAGGTGGCTGTACTTGCACTGACTTGGAAAGATCTCCCCAAAAGTGAAAAAAACCACAAAACAATACATAAATGTAATATAATACTATCTGTTGCTAAAACACTATATATAATTATAAATAATTTGTATGCATTTTTAAATGCATAGAAAAAACCACTGGAAAGATAAACAGTAAATTAACGGTGGTTACTTCTGGTGAAGAGAGAATAGAGTTAGTAAGGGAAAGGGGAATTTCATTTTTACTTCATAAATTCTGGTGGTCTCTTTTTTAAGTAACAAGAATCTATATATTATTCATGTAATCAAAAAAAAAGAGCAATTATAAATCTTCACTTCCATTTTTGAATTTGACGTTCGTTATTGTTAGTCATCCGACAGTGAACCTGTATACCAAATAGTTCTAGAATCATCTTAAAGCTTTTAAAAAATACTAATGCCTGGGCCTTACTCCAGAACAATTAAATCAGAATCTTTAAGGCAGAGCCCTAGGCATCAGAACTTTTTAAAAAAGCAGTTTACTCTTTTATTGTATTTTTTTCATCACCATTTACCCCCCCGTACCTTCTTCTACCCCCCCACCACCTCCCCCCACAATCACTACACTGTTCTTCATGCCCATAAGTCATTTTTCTTTTCTTTTTTGTTGGATCAAAGCTTCCCAGGAGACTAAAGTGTGAAGTGCCTTGAGAGCCACAGCTGTGTACAAACCCAGGTCCTGCACCGACAGCCTTACCAAGGGATTACTTTATAACCTCAGCCATGAGGAATGTGGTTCAAACCAGAATACATCTCCCAAAGTACTGTTTCAACAGGTCATTGATGCCTCAAAAAGGAAAAAGAAAAGGGAGGAGGGGAGGGAACAAGGGAGGGAGGCAGGAAGGAAGGCAGGCGGAAAGAAAGAGGAAAGGTATGGATGTTATGTTTAGTTTCCTTACTGGAATCTAAATATGACTCCCTAAAATTTCTGACTGCGGCAGCACAAAAGCCCACAACCTTTTACCATCACCAACCCCCGCTTATTTCTGGAAGGAAAGCACTGCAAATCTACCGAGTTTAGCTTCAGAAGTGATTTCTCTTTTTCTGAGGCCATTATTCAATTCTTAGTTCATCAATCAAGGATGGGTTCAATGTGTAGGTGCCCATGTCATCAGAATGGGTGATAATTTACAGCTCTTGAATCGATTGATGCTTTCTCTAAACTTCAACCATCATTACCAATTAACTTTTATTGATTTCCCATAACAACTCTTTTAATTCTCCACCTTCTGTTGCCTGCATCTAAAGCAGTTTTCAATAGCATATACACTTGTTTAGTATGGATATACTCATGCAAACATTTCTCCTAATAGTCAAATTCTGTTGGTTTTGAAGTAGAAAATTACTTTCTTATGTATATAGATGTAATAATAACATCTCTGCTTTTAATAAAATCTATTATCCACAAGATTTTTAAAAGCTCTAACACTTAAAATTATTTCCTAAAAGACTGCCACTGATAACGTAATTACTTCTCACTCTGTCTTCTGTACTCAGAGAATAAGAAAGTCCGTAATAGGCGGTCTACAACCTTAAGGGTAAGTCTGCAAAGTCATATTTAAAATGCAAAACTTAGTCACTGTAATCGCCATTCAGCTCCTTCTGGTGCACGGTATATGACAGATGTTCGCATGGTTCTGTATGGCCTAGTTCTGCTCACAGTCAGCAAGGGTCAGTCTGTTCTGGCATGGAACCCATGTGCACTCAAACTCCTGATGCTGGCAGTGCAAATGAATGCTGTGTCTCCTCCAAAGTTCAGTTGTCAGATAACTTACTAAAATGATGTGAGATCTATAGTGAGTTAAAAGGGTGTAGGTATTTTTGTTTTTTTTTTAACTTAGTGACTACTGTTTTAACCTCATTAATTATGCAGTTCTATGATGAGAAATTATCTCAGTACATTCCCTGTCAGTGGATTCAACTAATAATACCAATGCAATCATTTTCATAAATTCAAATGAAAAATAGAAAAATACAAGCACTTAATATCTACTATATGTACAACTTTGTACTAGAGCCTAATGAAATGTATGTGAATCATTAGCCAAATGGTAAGATATATAATTACATATTTTATCTTGTTTGATGTCTTCTCTTGACTGCTTTTTGGATTGTCTTATGTTTGTTTATTAGTTCTTGGGCACTTTCTGATTAATTCCAGGGACTGTCATCTATATTGTAATGCCAGCTAAAAAGGTACCAAATTATCTTGAAAATCAGCTAAAATCAGTAATAGTTCTATTCACAAGCTTTTCATCATCTCATTAAAAACAAGGTAAGATGGGAAATGTTGGCGGCGGATATGGGCTGAGTGGCCCGGTGGGCATCAAGAGAAGTAGGGATGGAGTACATAGCAGTTTTAAAAGAGGACATGGAAGGGACGAGAAATCATTGGAGAAATGGGGGCAAAGGGAGTCTTTTTCATGTGAGGACACTTCCATCAGGTACAGTTATAAGCCAGACATTATTGTATTTCATTCCATCATATCTAAGAGTAGTTGGCAGAGTTTGTGGTAATTCCATGAACAAAAACTGTTTGTTCAGAGTTGCCACTTTGTACCATAGCTTATTAATGAATTTTGGGTCAAAAGTTAATTACGTATTTTAAATAGAAATGTTATCTTGCAGTTAAGTGACAAGAAACATCACAGACAGGTAATCTGTTCTGGCTAATGGAAAGGTAGAAAAAAACAAGAAGAAAAATGTACTAACACAGATAAATTATTTTGGAATAATTAAGTTATCCCAATTTCCAATTTCTTGGGAGTAAAAACTTAGTTATGAAATAGAACCAAATCTCACAGGCAGCAGACGCTGTGCGAACACTGGTTTCCTGATCCCAACACAACTCAGGAGGAGTGTTCAGGTCAGGACAACAGCACACACACGCACGCACGCACGCACGCACACTGAATAATAGCCACATGCGTTTTTGAAGTGGCAGTGTTGTAACTATCCAAACTGCAGGTTTAAATTAATCCTTGTTGAAACCTATGTCAGTTTATCTACCATATTTGGTCACAATGACCTTCAGGTATAGCATATTTTTGGAAGGTTAGTGCTGGCATCAAATATGGAGGGAAGGAAAGGCATTTAATATTTAACTTATCTTGAAATGATCAAAACTAGATGTTTGCTTAGATGGAAGAATCAGATCATAATATGCAATCTGAAAACACTGGTTCATTTATCTATGACAGCAGTGATGCTGAAAACTTAAAACCCCCAGGCTGCTTGCTTGTCACCAGACCATTTCACATTCGCCAGTGCCGGGGATGCGCCAGTGCCAGGGATGTGACATCTGCTGTAAATAAGCATTGGCTCGGCCTGAAGACATACAATTCCACTACTGCTTTTGTGTCAGTTTTATGGTTTTTTATTCTTGCTCATCACATGATTTTTTTAAGGCTGCGGCTCTGTAAAAAAGCCTTATTTTTATGGTTGGCATGATTTCACAAGTCATTCTAAAGTGTTATCTTTTTCTCTATATATACATTGATTGTTTTTTACTACTAATAAACATTTGTCCAGGAGCACAAGAAATTTTAAATAGGAGTTTTGTCATGATTACTTTACATGTGAAGCAACAGTCTGTTATCTGGAGAAGTAAATATCAAAAGAGTATATGAAAGAATTTAAATACATAATAAAATTACGTTAGGTATTAAAAACCTTAGGTATACAGATAATAACTGCAAAATAAAAATGTGACCAGTTCATATTTTATCACACATACTCCTGTTAAAACGCAGAACGAAGAGACAATATGAGAAATTTCAAAGAAAAGACAGTCTTATACAGGTGAAGAATCAATTTCAGTAGCATGACTGAGCAACAATACAGAAGAAGGTTCGGCAACAGTTCTAGGTGTGCAAAGTAGTTGTTTACACGACGGAGGCAAAAGAGGGCAGGTTCAAAGGTGCTACCCTAGTTTTAGCCAAGTGAGTTATTATTATTATGTAGGCGAATGGATAATTCAAAGCATTGAAGGAAGTTACCACGACTGAGTTACCTTTGATGCAAATAATAATGTTGGTGGTATGAGTTTCTGTGAACACACAGTGTCCAAAAACCTCCTTATTATTGTATTACTAAATTAATATTACTACTGAGTTGTTGCCGTATTACTGAATTAGAGAGGACTATGTGCACATTTTCCATCTAAACAAAGTTTACATGAGTAGCATAAACATTTTTATGAAGGACCTGCTGTCCTAGAGCATACTACTAGGTGTGATCTATCTAAAATGTACCCTCAGGATTAATTCATGTGCAAGAGGCAAAAGGAGATTGTGCAAAACATTCTCTATACTTACTCAGGAATTGTAAGGAGTTAAAACTATTGTGCTGAAATCACCAAGGAAAGGCTTCTAATGATCGATAAATTTGATCTGTTCCAGCACCAGCTGCTGCAGAGGAAAATGATGAGGTACAGACGAGAAGTAAATGACCTCTGTCCACTTCCCCCCTGGCCCCATCGGTCTTTCTGTGACTCCCTATATATTGCCCTTCACCAAGAATCAGCAGGTCTTAAACTGTTCACCATGTAGGTAGGTAGGTGGTAATTGAACAAGGAAAATTGCTACTATGTTCGGATACCCTCCTTAAACTGTGATATTACCTCCTCTCTGTAGGTCTGATTTTGAAAATTAGAGCTTAAGGTAAAGTCATGTAAGGTACTCATGGCCTTATGGCTGCTTCTCCCTTCCTCCTTACGGTTTCAATCGTCCTTCATGTCATCCAGCCTTTCATATGACTAAAGCTTGATGGCCAAGCTGCTAAGGCATCCTGCAGATCTGTTCTCTGATCGCTGCTCCCTTAAGGAAATCTCGTTTCCCTATCTGAACATTTTAAGCTGTGACTCTGTGAAAACATGGCCACTGACATAAAAAGACGACAGCTGTCAAGCTAAAGGTGGAGGTAAAAATGGAAGGTGGGGGTATGAGAAGAGCAGATAAGTCCCTGGACAGAGACAGGACTGTTCACACATGGCCAAATACTCTTAATGTTACCCATTAGGTCTGGACTCCACACATTAACAAAGTTATGTGTGCATATTCTATAAGCCCAAAACGGCCTGTGTTAAAAGACAATTCCTTGAGTGTTTGAACCATCGAGTTTTCCTCTCCTTTGGTCATCCTTTGAATTTGACTGGTAGAAATTTACACGAAGAATTTGATTTATTCTCTCAGTAAGACAAAAGAAACAAAGTCACTGAATAATTTTTCTATTTTTTTCTAACAAAAAAAATCTTGAAAAATATCCTGGCAGGTATGGTGGAAAGAGGTAAATTTGTTTGGATAATACTATTCCAACATCCTTCAGTTTCCATACAACACTGTCCAAAGTATTATCTTATTTTCCCAGAACATATAACAGACTTCAGGAGACAGCGTTTCTTTATTATCTTTTTTCTTTTTAATCTTTCACTGAACATAGTTGAGAATTCAGAATTTTTTGTTTTTTGTCCATAATGATAAATAGAAGAAAACTGACAGAATATGTTTCGCAATTGTTAGAATAAGAACACAAATTTAAAAACAGACAACAGCACTCCAGACTCTTAACAGTGATGGTGAAGTTAATTGTAGAAGCTGCAATTCAGATTGTGAGTCTTTACATAATATCTGAGATATACATGTATTTTTCTCAAACTCAAGAACTGAAGAGTGAACAAATGTATTTCTAATACAAGAAGGAAATTTGTTATCCAGTTGAGGAAGTTGTCATCATACAATATTCTTTTTGGAAGAAATTTTTGCTAAAAGGACAAATGTAACAGTAACTCTTTCACCTGATATAATTTAGTAAGTGGACAAATGCTAAAAGCACTGACTAAAAGATAAATAACACAGAAATGAACAAGCTCATTGAAATGATCATCCTAGTCAATGTCTAAAAATAAAAATATTTTGCTATTACAGGTTGAAGAAAGTGACCAAATACTCTAAAACCTCATATTAGCAAAAATAAAAAGCTTTAAAAAAATCAGTCATGCAAAAAAGTCAATGAACTGTATTCTCATCAAAGTAGCATATGAAAATACTCTGATCATACCGCTGAAAACAACAAAAAATACTGGAGAATATATTTTAAAAACATCTTTTGAAAATGCATCTTTCAATCAGGCAAAAATGTAAGGAATGTTTAGAAGTGAAAAATAAAATGAAAGCAGAAAATTAGGGTGGCAAAAGCGGGGCACTGAAACAAACTCTCCCCTAGAGGTATCTACAGATGCCTGTAACTTTAAGCTTTGACCTTGTAAAAGGGATGATGGAGAAAACAAAGCCTAGATCCTGTCTGGAAGTTGGGAATCTAATAAGAGACCCTGTTCTGTAGAGCCAGAAACCTCCCTCACAAACTGCACTCAAAATGTAAAGAGAAATGAAAAAGAAACTTGCCTGAAGAAAGGGATGGCATGAAGAATTTTCTAACCCCAACACAGGAGAAAGAGAAAACAAATCTCCCCTTAGATCTTATAACCGCTGCCGGACTGTGTATATGGTGTGGTGCTGCAGCTCAAGTGGGGATGTGGCACGAGCTGAGAAGTTATTATTAATGGCTCCCATTTAGTACAAGTGCCTCCAGGCACACGACAAAGCAAACACACACATACACAAAAGTCCCTGGGAAAAAATGCACCTTTCAAGCAGGCCAGGAGTCAAAGAATCCCAACAGATGAAAGTTCAAAAAGTACAAGTGGTTAAAAGAATCATAAAAGACATTAAGAAAACAGGGTACCATAAATTACAGCCAGCAGAATCAGACCCAAAGACCTCAGGTATTAGATTGATCAGGTATAGACTATAAAATAAGTAAATGCTGCTGTGTTTAAAGCAACGGTTCTTAACATTATCAGGCTAGTGTCTACTTTTTATAATAAATATTTTTGTAATGCCCCATTCCTATCCTAAAAGAAATTTATACACATACACGCGCGCGCGTGCGCAGCAGTGGGCAAAAATAGGGGCATTTTTCCCTTTGTGATGTTCTTTTTGAGTTAATAAAGCTATTGTAATATTCATAACTGGCATGCCTTTTTCCATATGAACTGTAAACCTACTTTTGCCTACCTGTGTGTATATATTACACACATATAAAATCTTAACCATAATACATGGCAGGGGCAGGGGAAATCCATATTTCAATTACAAATGCAGTAACAAAATCACACTAGAAGATCTAATGTAATTGCCAGTGCTTGCACTTGTTTACGATAAATACATTTGAATTTCAGAGAAGCCATTTCATGCCACGCACAGGGAAATAAAAGAGGTACAGGAGAATACCAGAATAATCAGTATGAATGTACCTACACACAAGTGAAAGGAAAATTACCTTAACTGAAGGAACATAACATGTAAAGACAAATTTAAAAACAATCAACATTAAAAAATAAAAATATATAATACTCTTCAAATGAGCTAGACCTATTTCGAAAGTGCAGTATCCAATATGGGAGAGGAGAGTGATAAAGTACAACGGGAAACATACCAAGTATCTTTTAACTCTGCCACAGTCTGAGACATAAATTCAGTGTCAAGTCTATAAAAAGACCTTGGAAACCACCCTTTAATAGTTGATGGGGAATATAAGATGGATTGAAAAACAAACAAAAAAAAATTATACAAGGGGTTAAAAAGAAATTGTTTCTGGAAACTATCACAGTAAGGCTGAAAACCAATTTACAATCCCAAAATAAATGATTTCTACATGTAATTTTTTACAATATAGATTCTTTATCTCTGCGATACAAAGAAAATTAAGAATACATAGGTTCAGTAGACTTCTGACCATGACAGACTTACTGTTATTAGACTTCCTCTTCTTCAGTAAACAACTACAGAACTGGAAAACATATACAAGGTAACTGTTTATAGACACTGAATAGAACAATAGGCGGTGGAAAAGCAAAGCAAAGTAATGCTTTATGGGGCGGGGCGGGGGGGGTGCAATTAAAGTAAGCACCAAGTTTGACCTGACTTTCTGCCTCAGGACACTTTAAGGACTAAGGGTCAAGAAGATGGAACCCAAGTACAATACAGTGGTGTCAGTGGGCCAACGAGGTATAGATTTGAGTTCAGGGTTCATAAGGCAATTTGTGGGACAGACTACTGGAGAGGAGATCTGTGCAAAAGAGAACCATCCACACCTATACACAGGGTGAGAATACAAAACAGAGAAGAGACTGTTGTTTGGTGAAGAGATAAGCAAATACCCAGGCCACACTGTGCTGGGAGGTGTCAGCCAGAGTGAGGAGACCACACTGGATTCCAAATCCAGCGCCTCAGGCATTTGGTTGAAATCCCTGTAGCTCATATCTTATGAATAAGGAAGAACCGTTCCCTAGAGAAAGGGTCACACCCTAGGACTGAAGACAAAACCAAAACAGAACTACACTAAACTAAAACAAGGCTGGCAGAATAAAAATCTACCAGTTCAACCGCCGGTCAGAACGAGACTCAAGATCTTGTAAAGAAGATAAAAAGCCAGACCACCTACAGCCTATCAGCTGCACATTCTGCGCGCACTTAAAAAAATATTACTAGATACATAAAAAAAGCAGAAAAAACCAACCCATATTCAAGGACAAAAAGTAATCAATAGAAAAGACCTTCAGTAGAAGGTCTTCAAATAGAAGAAAAGGACTCAAAACAGCAATCATAAATATGTTAGCAACATAAAGAAAAACATAATAAATGAACAATTGGGACTCTTGGCAGAAAAAAAAACAATAAAAAACAAATAATCTAAAAATTCTAGAGCCAAAAAGCTATAATATCTAAAATGAAAAAGTTACGGATTGGATAACAGCATATTAGAAACCACAGAGAAAAGAGGTAGTGAATTTAAGGACAGATTACAAAAGAAATAGGAACTTTAAAAAAAGAAGACTGAAAAATACGAGCAGAACCTCTTTAACACATGGGACAGCATGAAAGAGTGTGATATGTATGCAATTAGAGTCTCACTAGGAGAAGAGAAAACGGTGCAGAAAAATCCTTGAAATAAAGGCCAAAAATTATCTAAGTTTTATGGGAAAGATCCTGTATCAATAGATTGAAAGTGCTTATAGAACCCCAAACATGATAAAATCAAAGAAAATCACAACATGACACATCATAAAGTACTAAAAGCCCTAAGCAAGGGGGGGAAAAAGACATTTCTTCCTATGAAACAAAGAAATGAATGACATTTAATATCTTATCAGAAATAATGAAGGTCAGGTGACAACAGGATACCTTCAAAGTACTAAAAACAAAACAAAACAAACTTGCTGAAAGAATATAAGAACAGCATACTTCCACAAAAAGAAATGCTAAAGAAAAAAGCTTCTTTAGGTTAAAGGGAAATGTCACTACATGGAACTTAGATGGTCACAAGGGAATGAAGAGAACTAGAAATGAGATGTATACCTAAACATATAACACTATTTTCTACTCTTAGTTCTGAGGTAAATATTAATTTAAAGCAAAAATAGTAACAATTATGGAATGTATATGTTAAAATACAGTAAATATATAGCATAATAGCACAAAGGATAACATTAGGAGTGAATGAAATTATACTAATTATACTTTTGTAAGGTTCTTACATTTTATAGCACATGAAACAACAGGAACCAAAAACAAATCAGAAAATGAAGAATGGAGAAACAAACAAACAAAAAACCAATGTGAAAAACAGAAAACAAATAGCAAAATGGGAGGCTTGTATCTAACTATATCAATAATTAAATACAAATAGCCTCAGTACTCCAATTCAAGGGCAGAGATTGTCAGATATCATTTAAAAATTTAAACCTAACTGTATCTTGACTACAGGAGACACACTTTAAATGTAGTCATAGATACACTGAGATTAAAAGAAAATAATAAACCACGGAGATAATCATAAAACACTTGGTGTAGCTATATTAGTATCAGACAAAAGATACTTCAAAATGAAATATATTACAAAAGATGTGAGAAATTTCATAAACACAGAGGGTTGATCCATCAGGGAACATAATATTCCCAAATACAAATACGAGTGAAGTGAATCTGCTATTAACTGAGGTTCACAAGACAGGAAGCAAATACTGTCAGAACTCAATGAATAAAGAGAGATCCACAATCATGGTTAGATCTTAACATTTTTTCTCAGTAATTGATAAAACAAGTATACACACACACACACACACACACACACACACACACACGATATAAAAAATATGAGCCACACTATCAACTACAATTATCTCATAGACATTATATTGGGTTGGCCAAAAAGTTCGTTTGGTTTTTTCCATAAGATGGCTCTAGCAGCGCTTAGCAGCGCTTAGTTGTCTTTAACTTCATTTGAAACAATTTTGCTAGATTGCATGTGACAGTTGTCATATCAGCCTGCATTTAAAAATCAGCCTGCATTTATCAAAATCAGTGAATTTTTGTGTAGCCATTTTAATATTGAAGATGGAAGAAAAGAAGCAACAATTTTGGCATATTATGCTTTATTATTTCAAGAAAGTAAAAAACACAAATAAAAAAAAGATTTGTGTAGTGTATGGAGAAGGTGCTGTGACTGATCGAATGTGTCAAAAGTGGTTTGTGAAGTTTCATGCTGGAGACTTCTCACTGGATGATGCTCCGATAGACCAGTTAAAGATGACAGCAATCAAATCGAGACATTGAGAACAATCAACGTTATACCATGCAGGAGAAAGCTAACATACTCAAAATACCCAAATGAATTAAGTTACTGGTGAAAATGAAAAATGTGTCTTTTATTTTACAGAAAAAACTAAACGGACTTTATGGCCAACCCAACAGAACAATATACTCAATATGTGCAAATACGTATTCTTCTCAAGTGAACACAGAACACTGTCCAGGATAGAACACAACTGCGAACATAAAGTAAGTCTAAAGAAATTTCAAAAAGTTGAAATCATATCGAATATGTTTTCTGATTACAATGGAATCAAGTTTAGAAATAGATAAGACAAAGAAAATCTAAAATATTTTAGAAATTATATACTATACTTTAAAATAACACTTAGATCAAAGAAATCACAAGAATAATAAAAATGAAAACAAAATATGTTAAAAATTTGTAGGATGCAGCAAAAGAAGTAAGTACTTAGGAGAAACTTAAAGGTTTAAATGTTTAAGAAAAGAAAGGTTTAAAAAAATTAATTGTTTAACTTTTTAACCATAAAAAGCTAGACAAAAAGCTAGGAAAAAAAAAACCCTAAGTAAGTTAATTGAATTAAGTAAGAGTAGAAATCAAAGAAATAGAAAACAAACAATTGAGAAAGTTAAAATTTGGTTTGAAAACATTGATAAAATCAATAAACTCTAAGTATGACTGATCAAGAAATAAGACAGGATGTTCCCTGTGCTGTACTTCACACCCATGGGGCTATTTTCTTACTACCAATTTGTACTTAACTCCTTCACCTTATTCACCAGTCCCCCAGTACCCTTCCTCTCTGGCAACTATCAGTCTTTTCTCTGTATCTGTGAGTCTGTTTCAATTTTGTCTGCTTATTTTGTTCTTTAGATTCCTCAAGCAAGTAAAATCAAATGGTATTTGTCTTTCTCTGATTTATTTCACTTAGCCTAACACCCTTCAGGGGTGTCCAACTCGTGGCCCACAGGGTCTCATGCAGTCCAGGATGGCTATGAATGCAGCCCAACACAAAATCATGAATTTACTTAAAACTTTTTGTTTTACTCATCAGTTTTCATTAGTGTTTGTATATTTAATGTGTGGCTCAAGACAACTCTTCCTTCCAGTGTGGCCCAGAGATGCCAAAAGACTGGTCACCCCGGCTTTTCTAGGTCCATCCATGCTGTTGCAAATGGTAAGATTTGATTCTATTTTATAGCTAAGTAACATTCCATTGCATATATGTATCAACACTTTTTAATTCATTCCTCTGCTGATGGGCAATGAATGGGTTGCTTCCGTAGCTTGCTATTGTAAATAATGCTGCAATAAACATAGGGGTGCATATATTCTTTTGAATTAGTGTTTTGTGTTTCCTTGAATAAATATCCAGAAGTGGAATCACTTGGTCATAAGGCAGTTCCATTTCCAATTTCTTGACAGCAGAGGGAATACAGTCACTAATACTGTAATAACTAAGTATTAGGCCAGGTGGGTGCTGAAAATATCAAGGGGAATACTTTGTAAAGTCTGACTCTCTAACATTATGCCATACACCTGAAACTAATAAAAGCAATACTGAATGTTAAAAAAAAAAAAAAAACCCAGGAGAAAGAAATGACCAATATCACCAATAAAAGAGAGGATATTGCTACATACCTTACAGTCATTGAAAGAATATACAAGAGCATTATGAATAAGTTTGTGTCAAAAATATTCCACAAATTAGAAAAGGACACATTCCTTGAAAAGCAACATAGAAAATCAGCACAAGAATAAAGAGAAAATCTGAATTGCCTTCTGTGATGATGACGTTTGTGTCAACTTGGCAAAGCCATTGGTGCCCACTTCTAGATCAAACATCAATCTAGATATTTCTGTGAAGATCACTTTTAGACGTGATTAATATTTAATCAAGATACCTCGAGTTAAGGAGATTACCCTCCATAATGTGGGTGGGCCTCAACTAACCAGTTAATAGTTTTAAGAGAAAAGGACTGAGGTCCCTAAGGAAGAGGGAGTTCCGCCTCCAGAATACCTTTGGATTTGAAATGCAACATCAACTCTTTGTTGGGTGTGGCTCTGAACATTTCAGACCAGCAGATGCCCCTGAAATCTTCCTCCAGACAGCCTTCAGCTCAAGCTGAGTCTAACAGCAACATCTGCTCCTCTGGGTTTCCAACCTGATGGCCCTGAAAATTTTGGACTTACCACTTTATATAAATAAATAAATAAATAAATACAATTAAAAATTTTATTTATTTATATTAAAAATATATATATAGAGAGAATTTCCCCAGAGAGCTCTATTACCCTTATGTCCACTGAAGAAATTGAACTTATAATTAAAAAAATATTTCCAAAGGAAAAGCTCTAAACTCAGATGGTTATATTGGTGAATTTTATCAAACATTTAAAGAAAATTTTAAAAATTAATGATGCACTCTTACAAAAAAAAAAATGTTTTCAGTATGAGGAGGGCACCCGTTTATAAGATCCAAGTAATCCTAATACCAAAACCTGACAAATAAATCACAATAAAATTATACACCAGTGTTTTTCATGAACATGGACACACAAATCATTAGCAAAGTATCAGTAAAAAGAGTCCAACAATATATAAATAAGATTATGTATGATGACAAACTAGAGCTCATCCCAGAAATACTCCATTGGTTTATCTGTAAAGTCAATGAATTAATTCAATATATTAATAGAATAAAAGACATAAACACATCTCGGTACACACAGAAAAAAGCATCTGACAAATTCCAACCATGATTAAACACTCTCAGAAATTAGACACAGAGAAAAACTTCCTCAACCTGACAAAGGGCTATCATAATTAACAACGAAATACTGAACACTTTTCTCCCAAGAATGAGAAAAAGTCCACTCATTGTTTCTAAGTAACATTTTACTCAAGTACCTATCCAGTGCAGTAAGGAAAAAACAAACAAACAAAAGCCCAACAATAAAAAAACAAAATGAAAAACATAAAAATAGAAGGAAAATTCTCTTCATTTGTAGATAACACAATTATTACCATATAATATCCTAATAAATCTACAAAAAATGAAATGAATAGGCAAATGTACTAGTTCCTAGTTGTATTTTTATATCCTAGCAGCAAACAGTAAACAAAATTTTAATGAAAGATTATTTACAATAGCATCACAATACATGACACTTAAGAAAAAATTTATCAAAAGATATGGGAGACTTTGTATATTAAAAATTATGTTACTGAGAGAAATTTTAAAAACCTAAATAAATGGTTATATAGCAAGTTAATAAAGCTGAAGAATTAAAAAGATTAGATGTCAATTTTCATCAAATTATTCTACAAATTAAATGCCACCCCAATCAAATTTCCAGTTGTTAAGTTCATTTTGTAACTTATAAAAAGTGCAAAGAACCCTGGATATCCAGGGCAATTTTGAAAAACACGACCAAGATTAGAAGACCGATACTATCTGATTTCAAGACTTACTATGAGCTGTAGCAGGGTTCCCAACTTCAGCACTATGGCATTTTAGGACAGATAATTCTTGATGTGGGGAGTTGGTCTCTGCCTTATAAGACTTTGAGCAGTATCCCTAACCTCCACCCACCAGATGCCATCATTTGTATGGAAAATGAATGGCCAAAATTTCCCCCACAAATTTCCAAACATCTGTGTAATGGTACCATCTTGGTTAAGAACCCTTAAGTTAAATAAATAAGAAGGAACTGAAAATATGGTCAGGAGCAAAAGACTCTTAAGATATCACCAAGCAGATTCGAAAAAAATATATAGAATACCTAGAAACAGAAAAAATAAGTAATCGAAACTAAAAGCACAGTGGATGACTTAAAAAAGCAAGAGGATCAGAAACAGACGAAGGGAATGTTAAGAACTTCTGCTTCCAGCAGTATGACAACCAAGTACTCTAAAAAATACTTGGAACAAACCCATTTTTTATATATGGCTGGGCTTTCAGAAAATAAGAGAAATAGCCCCATAAATAAATCTAGAGATACAGTTAGAGCAAAAAGCAGTGAGCTATAAGCAAACATTAAAGGCATGGCTGCCCTGAGATGAACAGGCTGAGTCATGGGCCAGCAGCAGCTGAATTCGTGCCTCCGTCCTAATTCATATGTTGAAGCCCTGCTCATTAGTGTATTTCAAGACTAGGTCTTTGAAGAAGTAATTAAGACTAAAAGAGTCATAAGGGTGGGGCCGTAAGTCAGCATGACTGGTGTCCTTATAAGGGGATGGAGAAAAGGTCATGTGAGGGCAGAGCAAAGAAGGCATAGTCCGCAAACCAAGAAGAGAGGCCACAGGAAAACCCAAACCTGCTGACACCTCAATGCTGGACCTTTGGCCTCCACAGCTCTGATAAAACAAATTGTTGGTTAAGCCACCCAGTCTGTTGTATTTGGTTATCACAGTCCTAAGACATCGGACAAATATTAACCAAAAGAAAGCTGGTTTTATTAACAATATAGAGAAAATACACTTTGAGACAAAAATATATAGGGTGTAGCCAAAGTAGGTTTAGAGTTGACAGTACACAAAACACAGTTTATTCTTGCATTATTATTTAGAAATTATTGTATTATTTTCCATACAAACAATTGTAAACCTACTGTTGCCGCACCCTGTATTCTTAGGGATAGAGAAAGGTGCTGAGTAATGAAAATGGTTCAATTCATAATTTAAGTGTTTATACATATACACAGAAAAATGGACAGATCTGGAGGGAGAAACTGACAAGTCAACCACTTTTAGATACTGAGCTGAGTAAACCAGCTGTGGAGACCATTTTGGAATTATTAGGGGAATATTTGAATATAGTATGGGTTTGAGATAAGGTAAAAACACCTAACAACAGAAAGGAGATTACTGACTAAACATGAGCAGGTTATAGAGGAGCTGTACAGATCGCCCTGTGACCTTGTTGCAGGTTCCGGAGCTGCACCCCAGAGTCAGACTCGGTCTAAAGAGGAGTCCAAGAATTTGCATTTTTAACAAGCACCCTAGCTGACTGTCATGTGTATGGGTGAGGAACCACTGCGAGAGGGGAAAAGAGAGCAGAGGGAGGTAAATAGTGTTCCCCTGAGAAACAGGAGTGGGGGGTGACGTGAAAGAAAATTAATTATGCATCTTCAGTCAACTCCAATATTTGGTTAGGGCAGAACTAACAAAAGTGCCTCTGACTAACAGAAAATAGTACTGAATGTAAACTGTAATGGAAAAATAATAATTTTAAAATTAAAACAAATTATTTTTAAAATTAGAGCTGTACATTTTGGCAAATGCATAGATGTGTAAAGACACATAAATACACTCCACACACATGGACAGAAAAAAGATCCAGAAAATTATATACTTAAGTTTTCATGCTGGTACTCTGTTAAGTACACTTCTTTTATTTTTTTGGCTTGTGTATATTTTTAAGTTTTATATAATGCTCATGTATTGCCTCTTTCATTAAAGATTATTTTAAAAATAAACAAACAGTAAAAGAAGGGTAAAACAGTATGGCATAGTGGCTGTCCGTGAAAAAAGAATAAAAATGTATAATTAATTGCATGTACATTTTAAAATCTCTACAATATAAATAAGAAAACTAAGAACAGTGGCTGACTATAGGGAGGATGAAAACAGAATGGGAAAAAGGACTTTTTTAAAAAAAGTAGGACTATATACTATCTAGTTATTGTGATCATATAAAAGAGCTCCTATTTTATTTTTTATTTGTTTATTGTTGTTCAATTATAGTTGTCCCCATTTTTCCCCCATTACTCTCCTCTACCTTCCCACCCCACCTTCCCAATTCTATTTTAAAATGTAGCGTTATATCAATTACATATATGATTTCAGAAACTTTAAACATTAACACCAAACATCTGAAGAATGGAGGATCTGAAAAAAATCATCTAACCCAGTGAATGACCTTTTAAATGATAATACTTTGCTTTGATTTCAGTCTCTCCTTTTTTCCCCATATTTAAGAACAAAAGGCTACCTAGCATGAATAGAAAAAAGAATATGAACGTGAATTTTCTTGCTAGATGAGAAAGTTGCTGTTAACTAACTCTCTCACCTATAAACACTAGATACACCCCTTTGTGACATCCATCCCGCCAGACTGGATGGTTGCTTCTCATCTTACCTTCACCTCAGCATGTCAATACAGTTAACCACTCAGAACTTTCTTTAGGACATGGTTAGCAAGGAACAACTCTCTTCATTTTTCCTCTCTCTGCCCTCTCTTTTTCTTAGCTGTACCTTGTAACCTCAACTTGTAAATTTTTCTCTGTTCCCAAAGTGCTCTCATCTATCCCCATGGCATTAAATCCTGTCAGTACGTTAATGGCTCCCAAATTTATACTTCTAGCCCCTACCTCCACCTTGAACTATGGACCTTACATTTCTGCCTGCCCTAGAGGCAACCCAAAATTAATATATCTAACACAGTACTCTTGATTCTCCAACTCTGGGTGCTCATAGTAGTAAACTCTATCACCCTTCACCCTACTGCTCATGCCAGCAATCAGTCCTCCGAATTCCTCTCTTTTCTTCTCACTCCACAGCCAGTCTATCAGCACATTCGAATCACGTTCAGAATCTGACAGCTTCTTTCCTCGTCCATGTCCTTGTCCAGGCCAGCATCACCTCTCATATACCTGCATTACTGTAACAGCCTCCAAGCTGTTCTTTCTGTTTCTATTCTTCCTCGCCAGGGTCTGTTTTCCACCAGCAGCCAGAGTGACTTTTGCAAAACAAAAAATAGCTCATGTCACTCCTTTCCTCAAAAACCTTCATGTGCTATCAATTTCCCTAGGAATAGTATCAAACTTCATAAATAATTACAACCTACACGGTGCTATATAATCAGGCCCCTGACAATTTCTCAGCCTTCACCTTATACCTCTCCCATCAGTTGCCCTTGTCATACTGACCAGCCTGGAGCCCCTCAAACAGGCTACGTTCATTACTGCCTCAGAGTCTTTGCATAGGTTTCACCTTTTGAATAGAAATCACTGCCCCCAAGAGCTGCACAAGGCTTGTTCCATCTCTTCATTCAGGTTCTCTGCCCAGATGTCATCTCCTCAGGTATATCCCAACCATTTGACCTAAAACCATCCTACTGTTACCCTCCGGTTCCTTGCCCTGTTGTATTTTTCTTCACAGCAGTTACCATCTGACTTTAATCGTGCACTTATTTGTACTTTTGTTTATCTGCCTGACATTAAAATATTTGCTCCAGAATGATAAAACCCTTACCTATCCCATTTTCGGCTATATGCTCAGTGGCTGGCACACAGGAGCTACGTTATCAAAAGTCAGCGGAATGAATGATTTTACAGATGAGGTGGCTGAGGTACACAGACAGTGAACTGCCCAAGGTCACAACTACTTTATTCAAGAAATATCTGCTGAGGACTTAATATATACCATACTTGGGGAATGGAGTTAGATATACAATAATGAATAAGCAAAATCAGACCCTGTCCTCATGGACTGACTGTACACATCAGAAGAACTCTGTAGGTCTCATGGCCTTCTGCTCTATTATACACCCCTTTTCGAAACTTAAAAAAGAGTCTTTTTAATGGGCAGAGGACTTTGAGCAAAATAACAAAATCTATTTTGTTAATATGAAAAGATATTCAACTTCACTACTAGGGAAATGCAAATAAAAACCACAGTGAAATACCACCTCACACCTATCAAAATGGCTCTTTTCAGTAAGACAGAGAACAAACCAGAACGAGTGCTGGAGAGGGTGTTGCGAAAAGGGAATCCTCACACACTACTGGTGGGGATGTAAATTGGCACAGTCAGCACGGAAAACAGTGCGAGTTTCCTCTAAAAATTAAGACTAGAGCTACCACGTGACCCAGCAATCCTCCTCCTGGGTATCTACCCCAAAATTTTGAAAATATTTATTCATAAAGATATATGTAGCCTTACATTAATTGCAGCATTAGTCATGGCAGCCAAGATATGGAAATAACTTCAGTTTATAGCTATGATTAGATTAATCATAGGAATTCCTGTACCACAGGAATTTCATGAATAACTTGTATTCCTATAAAAATACTAATGGAATTCTCTTGGTAGTGATAGAAAGATTTGAAAAAGTGATTTTAAAGTTCATCCAGAAAAATAAATGAAAATAGCTATAAGAAAAATTTAGAATAGTAATAAAAGGAGATTTGCTTTCTAGGTACTATATTACAAATATACAGAAATTAAAACTATTGGTAGAAGAAAAGGCAGTACAAACAATGCAAAATTAGAGAGCCCTGAAACATAAATTCTAGAAGCAATATAGAGAAGAAATCACTGTAACAAAAGAGGTTTCACAAATCAGTGGAAAGAGTTCGAACAAGAGATGCTGCGTATGGAGAAATTCAGAGCATGGTTTTATGTTATAAAGTTACAAATTAAATTTTAGATGGATTTAAGAGTTTAAAGAAATAAACCAGAAAAATATAGATCGCTATTTATCTGATCAACAGATGGGTAAGAAACAAAGGCAAAAACACCTTTTTGAAGGAGCTTGCGAAATAAAACAGCAATAAAACTGGACATGCCAAAAATTACCATGGATGAGACAAAATAACTATTTGTAGGTAAAAGTATTTTATAACTTAAAAACCATAAATGCACTGAAAATTTATTAAATCAATAGAAGTTAGTAAGGTGATTGATTACAAAATTATACAAGATCAACCCTATTTAGGAAAAAAAGGTTATAAAAATAAAAGAGGAAACGCACGACGCCCCAGGATAGATTTTACACGTGTTTAGATTTACTAAACTTTTCTTGCATCATTAACAATGCATAGTTTTAATTTTCTCCATTTAGATTCCACATATTTCTTATTAAGCTTTATTCCTAAGTCTTGTCTCTTTCTTTTTCCTTTCGTAAATGAAATAAATTCAGTGAGCAGAGAAAAGATACAGAGAGGCTCTTTCCCTAGCCATCCATCCTTCATCCTCCTATCTCCCCTAGCAGAAGGGTCATGGTTTGATAGTTTGTTTACTGCCAGATCAGAAGGGCAGAAACTAGAGCTTCCAGAGCTCAGGGATTTGCCTCTGCTCAAGAAATGCTAAAAGGCAGCTCTGTACTCTTTTTAAGAGAAGAAAATCCACATTGGGCAATTTGGTAATTGAATTAAAAAAAAACAACAACCCAGTAACTTATAGGGACAACGTAATCTAAGGAAGAAAGAACTTAAAAAGTATGGCTCCTACTAGAATTTTCTGAAGAGAATTTTAACCAACTATTTAGTTTAGAATAGAGAAAAAAGGCTTTCTGGAACAAAAAACATGATTTCAAATTTTAAAACTGAATAGAAAAAAATAGTAAGAACAGACAGTCACACCTAATAACTCAATATTCTGTAGGTTCAAGAACAATTTTACAACAAAAAGCAAGACGGGATTGAAATGCTGACAGAAAAGGTATGAAACTTTAAAGACCAATTTAGGAGCACTAAAAGCTGACTAACAGAAGTTCCAGAAGGAGAAAAAGACATTTAAAAACATGTAAACAAATAACAAAAGAAAACTTGTAAACACATGAAGGAATGAATATTTAGAAGTGGTGACATTGTTTTGTAACAAGACTTTCTGGACAAAGGAAGTAGCATGTTGATTTATGTTATCGCACAAGCTCCTTGCGTTGGAAAACGGAAACAGTTTACAGACTGGCTATTGTGAATACCACTGTTTTATGGACATCAGTTGTCATTGCCTTATTTCATTCATTATCTCTTTTCATAATAGCACCTTGATTTTCTTTTGGGAGAGTCTTCCTTCCCCTACTTTTAATCCATGTGGTTTGGATGGGGCTCACCTCACTCCTCGGCTCAAGGGGTGGGCGGGCAAATGACTAAAGTCAATGGAAACTAGAGTGCCACATTATAGGTTACATCAGTAAAATCAATTCTAGATTTTTTGTTAGAATTGCTGGCAATATTAGTCTTTTTGATAATTGAATTGAGCACTTAAATCCAGATGTATCTGAAACTATTCTAATTCCTGGAGTTATAAATTATGTGTGTCAATCAATTTTCTTTTTTTCCTTCTTAAGCCAGGGGTTCTCAAACTTCAGAGGGCATCAAAATTACCTGTAAAATGTTTTTTAAAAAAAGGAAAGAAAGGAACAGATTGCTAGGATCCATACCCTGGGATAAGTCTGGCTGAGGCCTGAGAATTTTTATTTCTAAAAAGGTCCCAGGCGATGCTGATGCTGGTCTAGTGACCACACTTGAGAATAAACAGCCTCAAGCCGTTAAGAATTGGTTTCTATCACGTACTCCTGAAAGATTAGCGACCACTGTATTTCCAATCAGTGAGAAACAATGAAATAACCCTTGAAGCAAACTGAAAATCAGAATTTTAAATTATCTAGGAAATAACGAAAATAATTAGCAATTCATACCAAAACCTGTTCAGTAAGGTTAGTCAAGCCTTTCTTAAAGGTCTGAAATCATTATTTATAAAAAATTAAAGACTGATAATAAGCTAAGTATTCATTTTAGAAAATTGAAAAAATATAACAAAATTAACAAACGTAGAAGACTTCATACAGGTAAGGTTTGAAAGTAAAGAAGTAGAAAATCAACAAAAACACCAAAAAATGTAGATAAAAACTAATTATTTGAAAAGATAAATCAGTAAGAGGCCTAAATAGGAAGAAAATTAAAATGTTAAAATTTGGAAATTATTAAAATCCATTTGTATATATGAAAAAGAGTAAACAAATAAAACCTTATTGCTACAAATTAGAAAATCTAAAGGAAGTAAATTTCCCTGCAAAATATACCAAATTTGACTGAAATGGTAGAAAAAAAGAAACAGATAAGAGAATGGTCCAGAAATGCAATTTTTTAAACTACAGAAGGCAAGAAACAGGCTTAGATGTTCTGTAACTTAGCTCTATCCCCCTTTAAAGCTGTGGGCGTGCGCTGATCACGCAAACTTACAGTAAAATATTTCCGAACATCCATCCCAATATGTTTATTTGTCTGTATTTTTAAGTTAGACATGTACTAGTATACATTATAAAACAAAAAGCATAAAGTATGTAAAATATAAACACAAATTGTGATTTTCCCCCATGTATGAGGAAAATGAATCTATTATCTGTCCCCTGAAGTAGACTTTCCACCTGAAAGACCACTACACTTCAATTCTCATCTATTTTAAATTATTTTACAACACAGAGAGACAGAAAACTCCTTAATACATGAAGCTAGAAAAACCTTCATAATAAAACATGAGTAAAACATAAAGAAGTCCAAGTTCATATATGACCAGTAAATATAAAGCTGAATATATCATGAACATATCATGACTAAGAAGTTTCCCCCCAAAATATAAGACTAGTTCCACCTCAGAAAATCTATAGCTATAATTCATTTTATCAGTAAACTGATGTAGAAAACTACATAAAATCCAGCAGCCATCCACAGCAAAACTGAGTAAAAGATAAAGGAAGCAATTAAACATGATTACTATATGCTGAAAAACCAACAGCAACCATTAAATTTGAATTATTAAAGATATTTTCATTAAATATGAAGACAAGATGCTTGCTGTGCCCAGCATTATTCAACATTGTTTAGAAAATTCAAGTCCACTCCATAAGAAATGAAAATGAAATAATAGGTATTACTACTGGAGAAGGGACAAAACTATCCCACAAACCCCCCCCCAGCTTTTTCTCCATGATATCACTACCCAGTTCAAACAAAAGGATAAAAAGTCATTCGCAATGACTTTTTCAAAAAGTCATCGACTCATTCAAAAGTTATAATACCTAAGAATAAACATCATAAGAAAGGTATGGAATCTATATAAATATCTCATTGAAGGACACAAGCTAACTTGAAAAAATGGGTCAACATTGCCCATATATTCCTTCAATGCCCTTTTCTGACTCTCCAGAATAAGCAATTTATGGTATTTCAGAGTTTATCATGTCTTTATATTTTGACTATATGTGCAAGTATCCATAGATAATACATAATATTCCTGGATAGTTTTAAAAAATAATAAAGATGGAATAATATTGCACAGATCATTTGCAACTTGCTTTATTATTCAATATTACAGGAGGCTTTAAAAATTACCTAGATTGATAAAATAACTATAACCTGTCCATTTTCACCCCATTATCATCCCCTTATTACTACACATTGAGGTTGTTTCCAGTATTTTGCTACTACAAATAATACACGTTTTTTGCACAACTTGTCTTTGTATGCATGTGACTGTGAGCCATGATGAGTAAACATTTTTTTATCATGATTCAGTACTCATCGTTACTCTTACTACACTCAATGCACTGATGATTTTTTACTGTATTTCACTTCTTTAAAAAAACAACAATACTGGTCATAACCCATCAGTCAGTATCAAAAGCCACTAGTGTGTCCAAACCCACAGTTTGAAAAACACTGCCCTGGGAAATCCACCTAGAAGTGGAATCAAAGGATATGAACATTTTGATTCTACTTGACACTGCCAGATTGCTTACTAAGGTTTTGTATCAATTAAAAATTCCATCACAACTGTGTGACAGTCTTCGCAATGCTTGGAAATGGTCAGACTTTGAAATTTCTGCTAATTCAATGGGAGTGAAATGGCATCTCATCTAAATTAGTAATGCTGAGCATCTGTTTACTGAATATTTTTTTCTTTTATAAACTATTCCATATTTGCTCACTTTTCTGTTAGGTTTTCACTTCTTTTTGATTTGTAGCTCTTTACATATTTTGGATATTAATTCTTTATCAGCTCCATGCACTGCAAATATCTTTTCCCACTCTATATCTTATTTTCTAACTTTGTTTATATCATTAACGATGGACTATTTTATGTTAACTTGGTCATGGCTGGTAACTGATTTCCAAAATCCCTTTCTCTGAATGACTTTGTGTTAGAGTCAGTCAAGAGAAACTTGTACATGATTTGAAAAGCAAAACTGAAGCAGAGCTCATTATTTTTGGAGAGTCATTGTGTCAGGCACAGTAACTGACAGACACAGGTCTGCCCAGCGGTCCCAGCCTGCTCTTCCCTGGAGCTCCGTGTCCAGCTACTGCCTTGCTGGCTAGCAGCGGTGTGCCGCCTGCCCGTGTATGCACACCCACAGAGGTGGTGGCTACAGGGGGGTGGCAGTTTCCTTAGACCCCCTCAAGGGCTCTCTCTTCCCAGTTTCCCTGCAATGTCCAGATGGGCTTGGCTGTTTAGAATTCCCTGCAAGCTCTGATTTGTCTATCTAGTCCAGAGATTCTATAGACTGGTTAGTGAGTATATTCTAATCCACTGACCCTTCCCTTCCCCAGCAATTTCCACATTTGTAAAAGATCTAAATACCTCATACTTGTAACACTTAGAGTAGGTTTATCTTCTTGACTGAAGTTTTAAATACTAAAGTGGTCAATTTAATCATATCCCTTATGGTTACACTTTTTGTTATCTTAAAAAAAAAATCTTTCCCAGGCCCAAGGTTACAATGATGTTCTCCTATATTTCCTCCTAATAGAATTGTAAAGTTTTCCTTTATTCTTTTAGGTCTTTAAATACGGTATGAGATAGAGATTCCATTTTTACCTTTTCTCTATGGACAGACATATTCCCAGGATCATTTACAATCTTTTCCTTATTTTCCAAAATCTGAAATGCTACTTCCACCATATATCAAGATTTCTATATATTCTCTTTGCAAACGGTGTATTTGTCTTTCACTGGGGCCTCACCTCACTCAGTTACATAAACTTACATAGAACACTGATATCTGGCCATAAGAGCTCCCACACTTACGTTTTCGTCTACAAAACTGTGTGATTATTGGCCATATTAACTTCCAAATCAATTTCAGAATTAACCTTATGAGAATTCTGAATGGAATTACCCTGAATCTGTACATTAATTTATGGGGAATTATCTTCTTTAAAATATGAAGTCTTGCCATTCATTGACAAAATACCTTTCTCCATTTATTCAGGTTTGCTTTTATATCTGTCAATATAAGTACTGACAGATATACTAATCTATCCATAAAACTCTTTCATAGCTTGTTAGATTTAATCCTAGGTACATTACGATTTATGTTCCAATTATAAAGTAAACCTTATTTTGAAATTACAGTTTCTAACTGTGATCTGGTGGCATATGATTGTCCTTACATTCCTGATATTTAGTTATTTTTATTTTAATTTCTGTGTATTAAACCTATAACCAGCAATCTTGTCAAATTCTTTAATTTACTCTAATTATTCTAATAATTTACCTGTAGATAACAATGATATGAAATCATATTGCTGTGAATACAAAGCATTTGCTTTCTTTTTTTCTAATCCTTATATATTTTATTTTGTTTTCTTTTCTTATTGCATTGGTAGTACCTCCAGTACTATCAGTAATAAGCCCAAGAGGTGCCTGTCTAAAACGACTACTAAAACTGAGGGCACTGAAAGTAAATGTTTAAATCAGAGAAGAGTCTGGAGTCAGCAAAGTAGAAAAAAGCAGGTATTGACTTAGCAGTTCCAAACAATGATCTTGTTAAAAAAAAAAAAGTTACCCTGCCCATGGCTTTTATTTGTGACAGTATAGAATGGTTAGTAAGAAAGCAGGACCAGTTTTATTTGTAGCCATGCAGAATAGCCAGGGGGGTGGCAGGTTAGGTATAAAGAGCCCTTGGTGTAAATTTAGCACAAGAAAATTAAGCAGTCTAACTATGATCATATCTTGCTTTCCTAGTTAATGAGGACAGCTATGAAATCCAGTTATCCTTAGTATAAGATTCCTGAAAAACTGAGAGATTTAAAAATAATTATAAAAGGCACAGCTACTGTTCCTATCCTTCATGGAAGGGCTTAAGTACATTTTTAGCATTTCCAGAGATTCTGAACATTTTCTATAGCCACTGAATCACAAATAATAACTCTCCCTCCCCAAAAGAAGGGGAACATTGGACTTCCCTTATTAATCTCTGTATTTAAAATGATCTGCAATAGACAAAACTTAAAGCCAACTTTAAGAGACCAAAATTCTTGAATTCTTGCTTGACTTGCTCTAGCTTTTCTTTAAAGAAAAGATGATCACAAGAGTATTTTTCCCTTTAAAAAACATGTTCTAAATTTAAAATCTTCTCTGATTATATCCAAAGGACCTATACTATAAAAACAGCCCTTCACTATTTGAAAATGTGTATGTTAACAATATTATTTTATAGGTAAACTTATTGACTATGAATCTGATTTTATAAAAATGAAGCCTGATTTTAAATTATTACTTCTTACTGGTAAGTGCAAACAGACTGTAATTTATATATAATTACATATATTATAAAATATAAGTAAGGCGATCCTATTTATACCAACAAAAAGAAAAATCTTGGTATTATATGAGAATAGTTCAAGTTCTAGCTCTTAATCTGTTTATTTTAACAAAATTTCAAAAAATTAAAATTTCAGTGTAAATTAGTAAGAACTTCTGTACAGGCTCTTCAAAGTTATCAGAACAGAATTGACTGGTACTTCTTAATTAATGGAGAATAAGAAAGGCTAGCTGGAAGCTGCTAACAACTGTAATTCTCTGGATTATTATACTTGGGCTTCGGGCACAAAATTCATATTTTAGCTCTGGCTGGTATAATTCAGTGGATTGAGAGCCAGCTTATGAACCAAAGGGTTGCTGGTTCATTTCCCAGTCATGGCAAGTGCCTGGGTTGCAGGCCAGATCCCCAGTGGGGGTGGGGTGGGGTGGGGTGTGTGTGAGAGGCAACCACACATTGATGTTTCTCTCCCTCTCTTTCTCCTTTCCTTCTCCTCTGTCTAAAAATAAATAAATAAAATCTTTTTTAAAAATTCATATTTTACTGGAGGGATTTAGCAGTGTAAATATGGAAATTTTGTGTTGATTTGTCTTCATTTTGACCAGCCCTTTTTCTATTCACCATAGGAACAGGTTGGACATCACAGTAGACAGAAACATGAGAATTTGTTTTTAGAGGTTAAAAGTGACACTCCCAACAATGTCGTATGTTCATTAAAAATATACATACTTAATATTAAGGCTAAATTAATCTCCTTTTCTGAAAGCAACTCAAAATTTCTAAATATTATCCAATTCTCACGATTCCTTATATGAAAACCATCCAAGAAATGTTTGATCTCATTTTCACCAAGACCAGAGACTAAAGGAAGAAAGGTATGTAAAGTTACTTTTAAATATACAATTTTTACTTGAAATATTATTAGGGTTTTGTCTTGGAACATGTATTTTTTTCTGTAGACATTATTTTACTAATTATTATGCTTAGAATAAGACAGCAATCAGAAAAATCAACCTAAAATTGTGATTATTTGCCACGCAGTTTCTGACCATTCTCATCAGGCACCTTGGGAGACCTATGCAGCGCTGAATGAAGAGCAGCCCCACACAGCGTCTTGCGGAGGGCGGTGAGAATGGCACATTGTCTGCGGAGTATGAACAGAGGTCACGGCAGGGAGAGCATCTGCTAAGATAATGTGAATGAAGGAAACAACTGTAATTGTCTCATTAAGAGGTCTCTGGACAAATAACCACAAGAAGAAAGGGCTTGGAAAACCACCCTGAAATTAAGTCTATAATAAAGTAAATTTGAAGTAGAATTTTAAAAATGCAGAAGAATTAAGGATACTTGGGTATTCTATTGGTTTTACTAATTTCCTTAGTTGCTTGTATGAATAGAAACTTGGGCGCAACAGCTCTGTTATTCAACTCCAGCCCTTGCCACAGTCATTAGTAGGAAGCAGAAGATGCAAATTCACAGCTGTCCAGGATACAAACAAATGTAAAATAAAGGGTGCTGGGGAACTGCTTATAAGGGACCAAAAATAGGAACTAAGAAGGGATACCTACTGGTCTACAGGGTGAAATTACAATGAAAAGCATATCATAAAGGCGTAAGAAACATTTTCAGAGGCAAAGAAGTAAAATTAAAAGAGCAAAGTCTCAGAAAGACAATGGAAAAAAAAGAACAAAATGTCCCTGCCTGATCAATTTACTTTCTTCTATTTTCTACCTCTAACTTTTAAAAATATATTTTTCTTAAAGGTCAACAGTATAGAATTACAACTAAATCCTTAAGGCACCTGAAATTATCAGCTGATATAAACGTATATACTTTATTTTTTAACATTGCTGATAAATTAAAATATTTCATAGTAAAAGCTAAGGTAAATGTTTTCCTAATTTAAATTTAAATTAAGTATCCAAATGGGACACAAGACTAAAATGTATTGGCGCTGTTACAAATTATTTTTGCATTTCTGGATATTTTTGAAGTTAAACTTTATGAACTGAATTCATATTATACAGTTAAAATTTAGTATTATATAGATTCTTGAAGTGAATTATGGTTACTGAATTTTTCTGATTCCAACAAACACAGTAAAATTAGCTTGTTACACCCATAAGCCAGGTTTAAAATAAGCAAACTATTTGATGACTTTGATGTTTTGCACCCAAAATGTGCTGGCTAATTTTTCCATTCCATTTACCATTCCGGTCTTTAAACTGCCTTAATCTCCTGCCCTCAGATGTTGACCTTGTAAGAATAGGGGTCATAGGTCAGAATAGACAGACCTCAAAGGATCTGGACTATCA
This sequence comes from Mormoops blainvillei, assembly GCA_004026545.1. Taxonomy (NCBI): domain Eukaryota; kingdom Metazoa; phylum Chordata; class Mammalia; order Chiroptera; family Mormoopidae; genus Mormoops; species Mormoops blainvillei. The sequence goes on from PVJD01001158.1 coordinate 202,558, forward strand.
ATTCATGCCTGAGAGATTTCTCTTCCACAATAGGAATCTACTAAACAGCAAATTCCTAAATCTAATCACACAAGTATCAGGGTGAAACAGTTATTTATTGGAATTTGTTGATTTACATTTTCAAATATCTCTACCACTTAAACAGTATTTCTCTTTTTCTTTTGGGAGCACGTTTTGGCATACAATAAATATGAAAATAAAATAACTGAAAGAACTTTTAATGTAAAATAGATACCCTTAATACAATCATATCATAAACCTAAGTATAGATTTATTATTTTAAGGGATTCTATACAGAATACACACACACACACACACACCATAAACTAGAATTCCTAACCATAAGGAACTGAAAATCTTAAAATTATACTGCAGAGATAATGAATGGAAGAGGTTATATTGTTGTAGAGGCAGGTGGGGGAGGGGGTAGAGGAGGGTTACCACGAGTTTTGAGCTTGCTTTAGGTAAATGAGGGCGTTCACTACATATTTTAAAATAAACAAATGAAAATATATAGTCCTTTAACAAAGAACAATATCTTACAGCTTCCAAAATCTTTAAAATTAAAGAATGTGAAACCACAAATCGCTGTTCCATAAAAATAACTTTACTATCATGTATCTTTACTTCTATTTTTTTTTAAAAAGGGCAAGTAAGCTTTTCTGAACTGAGAATAAATTAGATATAATGAGCTTCTGTTCATATTCACCTTGGTCTTTCTGATCACAAATAATAAATGTATCATAATGTACCTTCTCAGATCATTTTAATATTGGACTAAAAGGAATATCAAATTTCATAATCAATTTTAAGTGTAAATGAAGAGCATCTAAAATATGATAAATAACAAGACTTTCTAATATGAAATGAAAGGAATTTCCTAGACTTCCAAGCCAAAGGCACTAATACTGAACTATGTAACACTTACCCTTCTTTCTAAACAAAATACATTAAAATTTCAACTCATGTAGAAGTCAAAAAGCTTACTCATGTGCTAATGCAGTGATGTAAATAAAACGCTGCCTGAAATGGAATGAAAGCAGAATGGTGGTATCATTTTCTAAGTTATTTTTTAAAAGATCTCAATTCAACATTGTTGAAAGTAAACTTGCATTATTATGAATAGAACTTCTTGGACTGTGTGGTTGGGTTAAAAGATGTGGAAGGTTAAAGAGAACAAAGAAGATAGTCACCACCCGAGAAAAAAACTAAAATAAAAAAGAAAGTAAGAAAGAAACCATAAACAATTTAAAAGTATGAAGCTATATGTATATACCAAATATATACAACTAACATTATGTATGTACTTCAAATGATTTAAAAACTACATGTTTTTATTCTTTAATTATTAAGAATTAAAATAATTTGACTACACAGAAAGATTTCCAAATGAGCTGTTTCAGTACATTGCTTTTTATAAATATACGTATTTGTTAATATAAACTAAAATGTTATTATATAAAACATTGTTATACGATTATTTTTATATAAATACTAAATACAGTGGCAAACAGATGAATAATCATTGTATTATCTCCCCCCACTTTCCTTGTGTTAAAAAAAAAACTTTTCTCTTATAGTAAATTATGGTTTATTAAAGGAAAAATACGTAACTGTAGGCCAGTTTTCGAGAAAAAAATTAAGTTTCAAAGTATTTTTATTAATAACTTTTACTATAAAGAGATCTTTGTGTCACTAAATCTCTTCACTCTTTGATAATGAACATAAGAAAAACCAACGAGCAAAAACAAATCTAAAATTATTTCATTTGAAATTTGTTTTTTGTTTTTTTAAAAAAATTGATTCCAGGAAGAGGAGAAGGGAGGGATAAGGAGAGGGAGAGTACCATCTATGTGTGAGAGAGAAACATCAATCCATCGCCTCCTGTATGAGCCCCAACTGGGGACCAAACCCACCAAGAAGGCATGTGCCCTGACCAGGAATCGAACCACAACTTTCGGTTTTCAGGACGACATCCAATATACTGAGCCACACAGGCCAGGGCTCATTTGAAATTTTCTGTTAAGATTTTATTTATTTTTACAGAGAAGGGGAGGAAGGGAGAAAGAGAGAGAGAGAACCATCAATGAGTACAAGAAACATCAATCAATTGCCTCTTGCTTGCCCCCAACCAGGGACCTGGCCCACAATGCAGGCATTTGCCCAAACCAGAAATCCAACCAGCGACTTTTTGGTTTGCCGGATGATGCCTACCACTTAGTCATACTGATCAGGGCTCCTTCGAAGTTTTAAGAAAATATTTTAAATGTGGAGGATTAATTTTTTTAAATATTTATTTTTTTTAGAGAGAGGGGAAGGGAGGGAGAAAGGGAGAACATCGATGTGAGAGAGAAACATAGATCAGTTGCTAATCAGTTGCCTCTCCAAAGCACTGGGACCTGGGAGGAACCTGCAACCCAGGCATGTGCCCTAACTGGGAATCAAACTGGCAACCTTTCACTTTGTGGGATGATGCCCAACCAACTGAACTAAATGGGTCAGGATTGAATGCGGAAGATTTAAAATAAAACAAGATAAAACTGCTATTGAGTAACTGGACACCAGTAACCGAACACTAATTCAGTACCATTTTAAGACAGGGTTAAAAATAATCCCACTTAACTTTTGTAAACAGTTTACACAAAATTAAAGTAAAATCTTTAAAATTATTTTATATTTCTTGCCACAAAGACATAAAGTTTCACAAAATGTGTTTCTATTATATATGTATTAGAATCAAATATATAAAAGAATTTAACACATAAGTTCTCTTGAGTGATGGAACCAAATTTTGAATTTCTTAAATGCTTTAATGGCATGTAATAAAAACTTAAAAGATTTAAATTTTGAATTTGAAATACCAGAAATTAGATTAAGCTTTCTCATTTAAAAACATTTCAAGAGAAAAGATATTCTTTTCAACAGATAGCATTTGAACAATTCATATTATTCACAGACAAAAATAAAATGAACCTCAACCTAAACTTCACACCTTGTATACAAACGTAAACTCTAAATAGATTGTAGATATAAAGGTAAAATGTAAAACTATAAAACTACAAGAAGAAAACATGGGGAAAAAGTCTCTGTGATCTAGGGTTAAACAAAGATTTCTTAAACAAGGTATCACATAAATATAAAAGATTGATAAATATTATTATCAAAATTTAAAACTCTTCCTCCGTGAGAGATGCTTCAGAGAGCGCAAAGACGAGGCACAAATTAAAAAAAAAAAAGATTTGAAAATCATATATCAAAAGTCCTGACAAAGGACTTTTACCTTCAGTTATGTAAAGAGCTCTTGAAATGCAAGAAGAAAACAAAACAATCCAGTAAATGGGCAAAAGGTATGAACAAATGCTTCACCAAAGAAAGTAATAAGATGACACAAAAACATAAAATGAAGCTCTAAACTGATAGCCATGAGGGAAATAAAAATTAAAGCCATGGTAAGATATCTGCCTACTGAATAGTTAATAAAAAACATACTGTCGATACCAAACACCGCAGTGATGCACAGCAGTCGGGCATCTCATACATTGCCTGTGGGGCTTCAAAACAATACAGTCGCTCTGGGAAAAATGCTGGCAGCTTCTTATGAAGTGAAATATACACCTGTGACCATATTATCCATCACTCCTACTCCAAGATAAATTAAGACTTAAGTTAGATGAAAAGTGGCACCCAAATGTTTGTGGCAGCTCTGTTTATGATTTCCAAACTGTAAATGCCCAAATGCCTGTCCTTCAACAGATAAATGGACAAACAGTGTTATATCCAAATCATGGAATACTACTAAGCAATTAAAAAGGAATAAACTACTAATACACTTAACAGCTTGGATGAATTTCAAAGCATTATGCTGAGTAAAGAAAGTTGTTTTCAAAAGGTTACAAACAAACTAAGCCCAAAGTTATTAGAAGGAAGGAAATAAAGATCAGAGTGAAAAGAAATGAAATAGACTAAAAAGACAACAGACAAGATCAATGAAACTAAAAACTGGTATTGTGAAAAGATAAAACAGACAAACTTAACTAGAACTTACTAAGAAAAAGAGAGGACTCGAATAAAAAAAATTAGAAATGAAAGGAGACATTACAACTGGTACAATAGAGATACAAAGAATTATAACAACTACTGTGAACAATTATATACCAACAACCTAGCAACCTATCATGAAGAAACAGAAAATCTGAGTACATCAATTATTGAATCAGTAATCAAAAACATCTCAACAAAGTCCAGCACCGTGTGGTTTCATTGGTGAGTCCTACCAAAACTCTGAAGAAGTAATACCAATTCTCTCAAAGTCTTCCAAAAACAGAAGAGGATGCAACATTTCCAAGTTCATTTTATGAGGCCAGCACTACACTGACAGCAAAACCAGCACGGATATAACAAGAAAAAATTAAAGGTCAATGTCCCTGATGAACTGGAATGCAAAATCCTCAACAAAATATTAGCAAACCAAATTCAATAATACAATAAAAGGATCATCACCATGATCAAGTGGGATTCATTCCAGAAATACAAGGGTGGTTCAACATCTGCAAATCAATCAACTTGACACATCACATTAACAAAATGAAAATGAGATCATAAAATGGTCTCAACAGATGCAGAAAAAGCTTTTGACAATTAACATCCATTCATGATAAGAACTCTCAATAAAGCGGGTATAGAGGCAATATTCCTCAACCTAAGGGTAATATATGACAAGCCCATAGCTCATTGCACACAGATTTCAGCTTTCCTCTAAGACCAGAAATAAAACAAAGATGCCCACTCTCACCACTTTTATTCAACATAGTACTAGAAGTCCTTCCTAGGACAGTTATGCAAGAAAAAGAAATAAAAGATATCCAAACTGGAAAAGAAGAAGTAAAATTGTCTCTATTTGCAGATGACATGATATTAAATACAGAAATCTCCAAAGATGCAATCAAAACTGGTAGAACTAATAAATGAGTTCAGTAAATTTGAAGGATATAAAAATTAATACTCAAAAATCAGTTGGTTTCTACACATTAACAGAAACCAACAGAAGAAGATATTAAGAAAACAATCCCATTTACAAATGCATCAAAAAGAACACAATACCTAGGAATAAATTTAAAAGAAAAGGTGAAAAATCTATACACCAAAAACCACAAGACACTGGTGAAAAAAGTTGAAGAAAACACAAATAAATGGAAACATATTTCATACTCATGCATTGAAAGAATTAATATTGTTAAAATGTCCATACACCAAAAGTGATCTGCAGATTCAATGCAATTACTATCAAAATTCCAAGGGCATTTTTCACAAAAATAGTATACTAATTTTTTTATGGAACCACAAAAGACCCTAAATATCCAAAGCAATTTGAGAAAAGCAAAGCTGGAAGCATCACACTTCCTGATTTCAAACTGTATTACAGACCTACAGTAATTAAAACAGTACGGTAGTGGCATAAAAACAGACATATAGATCAGTGGCACAGAGTACAGAGCTCAGAAATAAACCCACACGCATATGGTCAACAAAGGAGTAAAAAATATACAATAAAGAAAGGATGGGCTCTTTAATGAATGTGCTGGAAAACTAGACAGCCACAGGCAAAAGAATGAAATTGAGCCACTATCTTACACCATACACAAATACCAATTCAAAACGGATTAAAGACTTAAATGCAATACCCCAAACCATAAAACTCCTAGAAGAAAACATAAGGGGTAAACTCCTTGACATAGCTTTGCCAATGATTTTTTTTTTTTTCATTTGACAGCAAAGCAAAGACACCAAAGCAAAAATAAACAAGTGAAGTATATCAAACTAAAAAGCTTCAGAGACAGCAAAACAAACCATTAACAAACTGATTTCAAATCATATATCTGATAAGGGGTTAGTATCCAACATACACAGGATCTGGCAAAAATAATGCCTCTTTTTTATCACAAACTCTTTTATTACAAAGTCATAAGCATGTAATTCTGTAACATAACAATATCACACTCAAGCACACCATATGACATTTTAGGTGAAATGTTCAAATTAAAACTATAAATTATTATACCCATATTATTACCCTACCAATCACACACAAGCCATTACTATTGCAGGACCCTGTATATAAGGAAATCATACAAATCAATAACAACAAAAAATAATAACCTGATTTAAAAATGGGCAGAAGAGTTTTCTAAAGAAGACATACAGGGACATCAAAAGGTGTTCAGCAATACTAATCATCAGGGAAATGAAAATCAAAACCACAATGAGACACCACCTTACACCTGTTAGAATGGCAATGATCAAAAAGACGAGATAGTAAGTGTAGGTGAGGATGTGGTAAAAAGGGAACCTTTGCACACTGTTGGCAGAAGGGAAGAGGGGGCCACATCTACAACACATACTCATGTCACTGCTGCTCCAGTTTTACTTGTCTTGAGTTTTCTGTATTTTTCAGTTTTCGTCAAACAGCTTTTTAAGGATCTGGGGAGTTTATCTTGTCATCCTTCCCCTCCCGTTTCTCCGCACTCTCCTGTCCCACTGTTGATAGGAATGTAAACTGGTGTGGCCCCTTCGGAAAACAGTAGGGGCGTTTCTCCAAAAATTAAAAACTATCAGATGATCCATCAATTCCACTCCCGGTTATATATCCAAATGAAAGAAAATCATTATCTCAAAGAGATTATCTGCACTGCTGTGGTCACTGTTAGTATTATTTATAAAAGTCAAGACATGGAAACAACCTAAATGTCCATTAATGAATGACTGGGTAATAAATATGTGGTATAAATATAATGGAATATTATTCAGCCATAAAAAAGAAATCTTGCTCTTTGGGATAAGATGGATGGATCTTGAGGGCACTGTGCTGGGTGAAATAAATCAAAGGCAAATACTGTATTACCTCATTTATACGTAGAATCTAAAAAAAAACAACTCATAAAAACAAAACAGATATCATTATTTTAAATATTTTGTAGGTTATGAGTTAGAAAGTATCTTACACAGTAAGAAGTACTCAAAAAATTATAAGGACTTGTAAAAAGGACAAAAATACCAGCTTGAAAGACTCCTACTGGCTGAAACTGGAGCAATAAATTAAATTATGATGGTTATAGATTAAAGCTCACTATAAAAAACAGAAAGTCATGGTCCATATCAATACAATAAATAAATTAAAAATTTTAAGTTTGATGAAGAATGGAGTATTTACATAGTCTTAAATTATCTCCTCACAAAATGCTAATTAATTACAAATGGAAAAAGTAACATTAAGGTGGAGAAGCCAGGCAGACACCACCCTGACCAAATGGCAAAGATGTCAATAATGGGAAAACTAAAAATTGTATGCCACCTGATAAGATACAGTGAGATAAACACAGTATTAGATCTTCTCACCAAAGTTAAAGAACATCAATGTAATCATAAGGAATTATTAGACAAACTCAAACTATGACCTGGATTCATCCTAGTGTCTTGAAACTTGTTTTTGGAACCCTTTTATTGCCTGTAAATTGAAAGTTAGATTGAAAGGATTTTGTTAGATTCATGGTAAACACACTTAGCATAGCACCTCCAATTTATAAGCAATATAGGTATTAGAAGAACAAGTTTAAAAACACTAGAATGAACCGGATTATGACATGTGCTAGGAAACAACTGGTCTAGTCTCTTTAACAAGTTAATGACATAGAATTGTTCCCTAAAAGTGATGTGTGTGCAGTTCTAGATTATGAGAGGTTTAAGACATATAAATACTACTGAAACTGGGTTCTGATTTGAAAAAAATAAGCACAATAGAGTAGTTTTGGCTAACTGTGGAAATTTTAATATGGACTGGGTATTTGATGCCATTAAGGAGGTACTGTTTATTTTGATAGGAAAGTTAAGGCATGACATTACAGTGCTATGGCATCTGTATATATTTTAAAAGTTTAAAAAGTTTCCACAAAAATGTTTGTAATTATTGAAATATATGCAGTGGGTATAAATAGGTGTCGACTGTATCATTTTTCTACTTTCCGTGTTCTGAAAATTTTCATAATAAAAAGTAAAATGAAATGAAAAGAAATAAGAATAATCACAGAAAGTATTAGGAAAAACTATAACAGAATTAATTTGAGAGCTGGTTCTTTAAAATGCAATAAAATACCTAACCAAGAAAAAAAGTCAATAGGAAAAGAGTATAAAATCCAGAATGTTTGAAGATTTTTAAAGGTATTATACATAATTATGCTAATAAAAATGAAAATATGGATAAAGGCATAATTTTATTCTCATTGCTGAAACTATCTTAGGAAGTAGACATGCATAATTACCATGGAAGAAATCAAGAAGTTATCAAAGACCTCTAAAGTCTTTTAAATATTTAGGAAGCAAATCATGGCGTTCGCACCTGTTTCAGACACCAGCTGACATTTTCACAACTTATTTTCTCCTTGTTTCAGTTTCTATACAGGAGTCTCTATGTTTAGATGACTATTTTTTTACAGTTTTTTTCTATCATTTTACAAAAATAAGTGGCACACGGAAAACCAAAATTGCTAATTCTAGTGACAAAAATCACAGGCATCCCAAACTTAATATAAAATTGGAATTTACTACGTACCAAATATGTCAAAGCTTTAATCACAGTAAGACACACAATAAATGTAAGCAGCTGAGGCAGTTATTTACCCTCTGATCACCACCACCTTTTACCTTTTCAGATCATTCCTTCCAGTAGCCCAATTATAAGAATTCTTTGACCCCATTTGTAACATACACAACCTGCCACTTTCTCAACGTCCTTACTCCTTACCCAGTTTATATTCTATGACCCACCATTAAAATTGCTCCTTTGCACCTTGGCTAGTGTGGACTGAGCGCTGGACTGTGAACCAATTAGATTCCCAGTTAGTACACATGCCTGGGTTGCAGGCCAGGTCCGCGATGGGGTGTGTGCAAGGGGCAATTGCACACTGATGTTTCTCTCCCTTTCTCCCTCTCTTCTCCTATCTAAAAATAAATAAATAAAATCTTTAAACTGCTCCTTGGCATATATCCTCAGTACCTTTGCTTCCCTCCCTCTGCCATTCCCAACTAGGAGACCTCGACTCTCAAATTCATCCTCATGCCTATTTCACAGCTGTACCCATGAGGTCAACAATGGCTGGAGACAAAAAAAAAAACAAAACCCACAATCATAGTTACTGATTTTATTTTAAATTTATGTCCACTGACCTTAAGTGGCTTTTGGTATAGCCTGGAATTATACTTTTCCACAATGTGTTTGTTCACTCTTTTATTTTCCTATTTCATGCATTCTTCCTTCTTTTTAAATCTCCAAACCTGCTCTTCTACCATCATTCTCAGCTGATGATCTTGCTTCAGATTTCACTAAAATCAGGTAAAAAGTTGAGAAATTTCACCTGATTTAATCTTCACATTTACCTGTATGCTGTGACTTACCTCCACATTTTTAAAGAGAAAGGGGAAGGGAGGGAGAGAAACATCAGTTGCCTCTCATGCAAGCCCCAAACAGGGACCGAACCCTCAACCTAGGCATGTGCCCTTACTGGGAATCAAACCGGTGACCTTTTGCTTCAAAGGACTGTCCCCAGTCACCTGAGCTACAGTGGCCAGGGCTTATGCCCACTTTTAAAGAATGAACCATCTGTACACTCACGTGCTTTATATTCCAGTCCTTGTTTTCACTGAAGGAAATCACTCCAACAATTGTCCCCCACTCTTGCAATGTTCAATCTTTCCTCTTCTCCTAGACTGCTATAGACGCATAAACACTCTATATTTCTTCCTCTCAGCTACCGCTTCATTTCTTTCCAATTTGTAGCAAAATGTCTCAAAAAATTGTACTGGTTGAATCCACTTCTCCTTTCATTTCTATTGAAAACCACCCACTTAGGCATTCACTCCCACCAGTCCTCTGAATCTGATCTTGTCAAATTCATTAATGACTTCCCGTGTTGCGAAAATGGTCAGGTCGTGGTGGTCACCTCATTTAATCTTTCACCACCAGCGCCGTTTATCATACCTGATCTTCTCCCCTTCTTGATAGGTTTCTTTCCTTCACTTCTGAGAAGAACTCTCTCGATTCTCCTGTTTCCCTTCTCCTACTTAGTGACCTTCGCGATTCCCCCCCACCCCTCCTGACCCCAAAATGCAGGAATGCCCTTGGGCTCAGTCCTTTTCTCTTTACCAGTATACTCACTCTGATGGTGGTCTCACTCAGTCTTAAGAGCTGTAAATGTCATCTTTTTGTTGACCGCAGCCCAATTTTTATCAGCCCTGGAGCTCCACGCTCATGCACCTTTCTGCCTAATCTTCATCTCCACTTGGATGTCTATTAAGTATCTCCACCTGAGTATGTCTGAAACCATACTTCGGATTTGCGGCTCCTTTCCCAGTCTTCTCCATCTTGGTAAATGGTCCCTCCGTCTTTCTAGTTGCTCAGGTAAAACAAACCTTGAAGTCACCCTGAACACCACTTTCCTCAAACAAATTCTGTTTTCTGTGCCTTCAAGACATACCAGGATTTTTGCTCACCTCCTCTAGTGCTACCAACCCCATGTGAAGCACCATCATCTCTTTCCTGCATTACTGGGGCTCCCCACCCTTAGTTTTTCCTTAACTTCAGTCTTTGCCTCTCTACTTTGTGTTGTCATCACAGCTGCCACCCTGATACTTCAAGGAAGGAAATCAGATCCTGTTACTTTTCAAATTCAAATCTTCCAATGACTCTGTTTCCCTCCAAGTCAAAGACTTATAAGGCTGACATTATATAGCAATGGTTTTACAGAGCGGACATTTGAGTTGGGTCTAAGGGAGGGAGTTTCAAGGTACATAAAGGTATGCACTGCTATCCTGCTTCTCTACTCCCAGCCTCCATTCTCCTCACTCTCTTAATGATTCCAATCCAGCACAGTTTTTGAGTCAGAAGCACATTGTTAAATATTTTATCTAAAAGACATGGAAAATAGGTTTTTTAATTTTTTGTTTCTTTTGTCTGATTTTATTTTACTTTGCTTTAATTATATGCATATATGTATATATTATCTCTCTGCGGGCAGAAAATCACTTGGACAGTTATGTGTATCATTTCCTTTGCACACATTTACATGGTCTTTCTTTTATATAAAATGGGCTCCTAAAAATGTAGATCAAAACTGAATTTTTTCTCTTACTGATGGCTTTTCAAACCAGTGGGAAAATATGGACTAGGCAATAAATGCTGTGTGGGTAACTAGTTAGTAATTTGGAGAGAAAATAGAAGCTTTTCTCTCCAAAAGAGAAGAGATCCTTATAGTCCTCTCTTCAAAAACAAATTACATACGAAGAGACGAGACAGTTAAAGGTAAAACATAAGTTAATAAAAATTATATAAGAACATATAGGTGGATATGTTTTTAACTTGGTGGTTTAGGAAGGCATATAACTATCAAGTCATAAGTGACTAGTCTGTATAAAAACTCAAAAGTTCAATACCATTTTTAAACACTGATTTTAGAGAGAGGGGAATGGCGGTGGGGGAGAGAGAAAGAGAGAGAGACAGATAGATAAGCAGACGTCAACTTGTTGTTCCGCCTCTTTATTTGTTTGTTTTTAGGGAAAAGTCAAATGAAGGACTGAAGTCTCCCTTCTTAGAAGAAAGTCTGCTCTACCTTTATTGCCTTTCCCACTCTTCTTTTTTTACTTTTGAATTGAATTTATTGGGGTGGCCCTGGTTAATAAAATTATTTATACATTCATTGGTTGATTCTTGTATGTGTCCTGACCAGGAATTGAACCCCACATGCTTAGCTATCAATCAGGATGACACTCTAACCAATTGATGTACTTAGCCAGGGTCAGTTCAATACCATTTTTAAAAGCCACTATATAAAGTATATTTCATAAGTTTAAAAAATATTTATCTATTTGAGACAAAGGTTAACATGATAAATACATAAACAGAACTTGAAAATCAATAATAGCAAATGAACCTCTCAATAAAAAATGAGCAAAGGATAAGAAACATACAATTCAAAGAAGAAAAAAATTAAAAATAAAATCAACATAAAAATATATTTAATCTCTAACCCAATCAAAGGATGCAAAGAGAAACAATGAGCGGCACCTCTTAACCTATGTAATTGGAAAGCTTAAAATGATGACATTATTCAATGAACAGTCTCACTTTAGGAGGAGTGGTAAATTGGCCTTAATCATTTCTGGAGAGAAGCTTGGAAGCAGATATCAAAACTTTTAAAGTGCACAGTTTTTGATCGAGATTTTCCATTATTAGGTATTGGGCCTGAGGATATAACCAGACAATTTCCCGAAAACGTACAAATAAAGATTCACTGTGGTGTTATTGATAAATTCAAAATACCAGAAATAGCCTAACTATCCATAAACATAACCAAACTTAAATTTGGAACATTCCCACTGTGGGAATCTATGCAGGTGCTACTAACTGACATGAAATGTTCCATGATATATTGTTAAGTGAAAAAGAAACACAAGTTTCAAAAACTGCATAAAAATTATGATTCCCACCTCTAGTTAGGATTTCAAGTGGTTTTTCCTAACTTGTTTAGTTTGTTTATATTATCTGAATTTTCTGTGAGTTAACCATTAGAAACAGTAACTGTGTTTTCATTTGAAAAATCAGGTGAGGTGTTAGGATGTACACATAGGCATTTCTGTCTGTTGAAAACTCCAACCTTATTTCTGGTCTCAGAACAGTCTAATGAAGATGCTGGTAGGACACTGACTATTCAGTGCTCAACACTGAGTGCTCAGTTCAGTGTTTCTACAGACAGCTCAGACTGCCAGATAGCCTACATTGCTGATAAATTCTATTAAGCTAAAGAGTAGTAACATTTTAATTTTGCTAGACTATATAAGGTCTGATAAAATAATAAAAAATATAAAATTTCAAGTCATTTCCAAATACAGTAAATTCATAAACTAAAAAATTAAAATGATTACCTACCTATCTCCCTTTGGTTTTCTTTTTTGTAGTGTCTTCCCTTTGGGTCTTCTTTCACTTCCTAAACAGGGACTCCCACCAGGTCCTGTTACCCGTATTGATTCAAGGCCTTTGGAAGATTTTTTAAATGTGAATTCCACTGGTTCTCCTTCTTTTAGGCTTCTAAATCCTTCCATGAATAATTTGCTCTGTAAAGAGCAGGGGAGGAAAGGGGAGAGAAAGAGATCATGATTATCAATGCTTTATAAATTAACACTATCATTTTAATATTAACATACAAGATATTCTTTGTTATCCACTACTAAGTATAAAGTCTTTCTTTGTTTAAGTTCAGTGAAGGTTATACCATTTTAAAGTTTCCTGTTACAAAGCTGTCATTGTAAACTAATACCATTTTTTAAACACAATTTGGTAATACTTATAAAAATTTAAATGTTCACATTCTTTTACACAGCAATTCCACTTCAGTGACTCTCTTACAGATATACGTAAAGGTTTAAAAAAATCCCTGTATCAAAATTTACCACAGCACTGTCTTGTAAAAAAATTGTAACTACTCTAATGTCCATCACTGGGAAACTGATTAAATTATATTAGAGCTATAGAGTGTAACATTATCAAGCTATTATAAGATCTACATGTATTAATTTAGGAAGATAAACATGGAACATTGTTGATCTTAAAAATTAAGGATAAAGAAGAGTGTGTTTAGCGTAATGTCATTTATGTCAAGAAGTTTTTAAAAGTCGTATGTTTGTTTAATGTAGAGATGGGGTCCGGAAGAACAGACAACAAATCGTAGACAGTCATTTTCCGGGAAAGTGAGGAAGCTTTTTAATACACATGGTTGTACTTTATGAGCTTTTTATAATTTGAAAGGAAATAGGTTTTTATAATTTGAAAAACAGTTGGTTTTTTAAAGGCATATGTTTTCTTTTTCTTTACTTTTTAAAATTTAATCTTTATTGTATTTTTTCCATTACCCTGTAGTCCCCTTCTACCCTCCCTCCCCCCAGCAGTCACCACACTGTTTTCCATGTCCATGAGCCCTTTTTCCTTTTTGCTCGATCCCTCCATGCCCTCACCACTCCCCCCACTAGCTGTCATCCTGTACTCCAAGATAACTGATTTTTGCAAAAATGTTTCCTGATTATCAAGGTGTAACCTTCATTACAAATATGAGCTGGTTTCTTGGATCTTTGCTTTTGGTGAAAGTAAATGTGCCAATTTGAAATATACTAAAAATAATTAAAAATCATTAGTTTATTTCCCCAAACCCCTTCTGTATATTTTACAGATTTAATTTGAAATATCATGTAGTGTTAAAAGACTTTTTTTAAATTCAGGGACAGAGGGAACAAAACGAAATATGTTAGAAGGCCTTGGTTCAAGTCCAGTTCTTTAAGTAAATGGGTATGCAGCTTTGAATGAATCATTTCATCTCTTTTCTATTTATCTGTAAATTTAAGGGATTTGAGTTTCCCCACATGCGTTCTGAGGAACAGTGGTTCCAAAAATGGCTCCATAAAGAAAGCATTTTATGGTCAAACATGAGGGTCCAGGGACCAAAAGAAATCTGGAATTTATTTATAAAAAATTGTGTATTTATTCTTACATGTTTAAATTTCAGTCACCTTCAAAGTACTCTCCATTTGAAGCAATATAGCTATTGAGACATTTTTTCCACTATTCCGAACAGCTTTTGAACTCATTGATTTTGATGTCTTTTATTGCTTCTGTCATTTTTTTTGTTTCAATTCTTCCACATAGGCAAAATGTTTCTTTTTGAGGGCTTTTTCCATGGTGGGAAGCAAAAACAAAGTCACTCGGGGCAAGATCGGGTGAATAGGTAGTGTGGGGCATGGCAGTCATGTCATTATTGGTCAAAAACTGCTGAACTCAATGCAGTGTGTTCAGGTGGGCAGGTCTGCTCAGAAATGACCCATCATGAAATGGGAGAATGTGTTGAAAGAGTCTTCAAAAAAAAAAAAAGGAAAAATTCACCAAAGCTGAACACAGCCTCTCACACCACCACCAGCTGGTACACTGACACAGATGGGTTCCTACACCCACCTAGTGGGGAAAACCTGTACTACAAGGGGCCTGCCCTCCAGAAGATAATTGGTTTTTTTGCGGGGGCTCCCACCTCGTAAGTTTGTGAAATGCTGAAGGATATATTGTTTCTCCTTAGTTGTCATATTAAAGTTTCTGAGATGCCCTATCCTCCCCCACCACCACAGAAATAAAAATCTTATTTAACTGTGTTTAACCTAGCAATTTCCCGACATAATTGATACCAGAGTCCTTTCTTTATAAGCACAGACGACTAGTGTATTTAAGGAAATACTGAACCAGAAAATCTTTACCACTCCCAAGTCCATGATTCAAAAGGCAATTAAATAATTACATATAACCAAATAATTACTTGGAACAAATAAAAACAACACTTCAAAATTCAACGCAAAAGGAGACTGTTCATTGTGAAAGTAATATGATACATGAAAACAGGGTTTTTAACCTGTTTAGTGGTCATCTGACACTGCAAAATCCTTCATGTGGAAGTCTGCAACTGGCAGTACCATTTCTGCTGTCTGATGCTATGAAGAAATCAGAAGAAAACAAAAACCACAGCTGCCTACATGCTTTAAAATAAAAACAATTATTGTTTTAAAGTTTTTTTTTAACATTTCTAAATCTTCCATTTTTTCCCTAAACTTTTTCCTCACTGATTGTAATGAGTTCTGCTTTCACTCTTTCTCTCACTCCCCACTCAAGAAAGTGCATATTAGCAAATCAGATGAAGTAGAGCATAGGTCAACTACTGCAATTAAGAGAATGGACACGGGTTTACTGAGAGTTATCTTATGTTCATCTATTTCATTTCTGCAGTAAAAACTCCATCACTTACTTATTTCCTCACTTCTAGTGTCCAGGGGCACTATCACCAACTTAATTTGATTTCATTTTCCATTATTATAATTTTTGATAGCTATTGCTTATCAGTAAACTTATAATTGATAATTTAGATAGGATCTTCCAAATCTAAAGTACAGGGTCTGGCACAAAAAAAGCACCCCTTTTTATTACAAAATCATAAGCATGCAATTCTGCAACACAGTAATATCACACTCAAGCACACCATATGACATTTTAGGTGAAATGTTCCAATTAAAACTATAAATTATTATATCCATATTATTACCCTACCAACCACACTCCAGCAGGCCTTACTTCTGCCAGACCCCGTACATTTCCATTCCTTATGGACCACTAAGTTCTGTATCCTCATGATATTCTGAAAGACTACTTTAAAAAAATTCTTTCATACACTCATCCTTCCCCAAATTATTACGTAAGGCAATTTAGATGTATAATACTTCACATAAAAATAGTAATATTCCTAGGAAATTATAATGGCATTGCAACAAAAAGATGATTCACATAGAATATTCTATTATATCAAAAATTGCTGCTACATAGGTAGGAAAGATTTGTTGAAAGATGGGGAGGAATTAGCTCATTATATTTCTTTAAAAATTTTTTTTATTGATTGATTTTAGAGAGAGAGGGAGAAACATCGATTTGTAGTTCCACTTCTTTATGCATTCACTGGTTGATTTTTATATGTGCCCAGAACAGGGATCCAAGCTGCAACTCTGTTGAATCAGGACAATGCTCTAACTAACTGAGCTACTTGGCTAGGGCTTACTATATTTCTTCACAAAAATCAACTTCTCTCCTTGACTTGACAATTGTTACTAAAGGTACCTCCATTTTTCTCGTCACAATGGTTCCAATCCTTAGTTTTATCCAAACCATTTATTGAACCTTGTACATTCTATTATCTTCATAATTTCTTTCATCCGTCCCAACTATTTCATTTGATTACTAGTGCTCTACTTCAAGCCCTAACTCTCTCCTACTTGGATAAGTGTTTAGTTTCTTCATTAACAATTCAAGTCTCTATCTCATTCTAGTGTCTTCCACACCTGCACAGTCTCCTGAATTAATCTTACCCTGTTAGTTTCCTGTCCCAAAAGTCTACGATACCTCTCTTTAGAGTGTAGGTGAGAACATTCATAGTCTAAGGCAAATAATGTGGGGCCCTTCTCTAAGAGACTGAAGGAAACATCTGGGCAACTGGTGAAACACTGGGTCCGACACACAAACCCCTATTCATTCTAACAATGAGAGGGCCACTGGTCCCAGACAGAGCTGGCTCCCTACCCATTCAATCTTAAATCATTCCTATCCCTCATTCTTACCCCCCTCATTCATACATCTGAAGGGTCAACTAAGATTCACAAAACATGGAGTATAATGAAGAAAGGCCAAGATAAATGAGGGAACAAATTTTATATGCCATCCAATTAGTATCTTCAGAGATAGTTGAGACAATATGATATCAATAAAACAAGAACAAAAACCACCAGAGAATTGAAAAATAAAAAACCCCACTCTTAGAAAGTTAAAAATGATTGTTGAAATTAAGTGGGTTGGAAATAAAAGGTTAGAAAATCTCTCAGGACATAGATAAATAGATTTTCTACCCCAACCAGTGTAATATATGTTAGAAAAGACAGAAAAGAAGTAGAGGATGAATACAAATGAACAAATATCCAAGTTTAACTAGTATTCCTGGGACAGAGAATACAGAACATGAAGAAAGAAAAATTATGAAATGAATACTGCAAGAAAATTTCCCAAAGCTAAAGGGAATACCAAGGAGAGGCCTGCCCTGGGCAGAAGCCTGTATGGAGGCTTTTACACACACATGAGGTCTATTTTTGCCTGCATGAAGAGAGGGCAAGATTTTAATGGAGTTTGAAAGCAGTAATACGGTTTAACCATATGCTTGTGTAGCAGGATAGTTTATATATGTTTGGGGATGGCAACCCGTTTAGTTAAGTGTATTACTGGGAAGGGGTAACCAAAAATGAGGCCGGACAATGTAAGTTAGAGCCAGATGATGGAATTTGTTGACTGATGTCATAATTTTATTCTGTCTAAAATAAAGTTGATTGACATCGGAGTTTCATTCTGTCTAAAATAAATGACAGATCTAATGATGCTCTTTTTGCTGTTGAGGCAGGAGTTAATCAGGACAGAGGAAACTCAGGTGGCACCCCAGGACTAAGACAAAAGACATCAACACAGAACAGAAACCATGCTGTAAGGCTGGTTCCTCAGGAAAGAGGAAACACTGGACGTACCTCAGGGCTAAGACAAAGGACACTGATACAGCACAGAGAGCCTGTTCTACGACTGCTTGCTCCTGCTTTCTGGAAAAGCTCTGAATCACGGTGAGTCCTGACTGTACCTGCGCAGAAGATGCTACATGGCCCCTGCTTCATTATAACAGCATTATAATAAAATTAGCATCGTGAGAACCCCTGCCCTGGTGACCAATCAAGGACAATCATGGGAGAACATATGTGCAGTAGCTTAAAAGTAGTGTAGCTAGTTGCACATGCACAATAAAAGCCTGCCAAAACTAGCCAGTCAATATCAGCCTGTAAGAACAAGAACAGAATCTCTCTAGCCACTGAGGGTCATTCTCTGCTCAGAGTTGGCCCGCTCCCATGTTCTGTGGAGTGTACTATGGCTTCATTAATCTGCCCTCTCTTTCTGCTATAAACTCTCTGTATGTTCAGTTCAAGCCATTGTTCATGACCACTAAGAAACTGGTTACCTGCGCCCACCTGTGGCACTTTTAGAAGTAGCAAGATCAAATCTGTGTTTTCAAAATATAGTTTCTTTGGCAATAATGTGTGTATGTGTGGAGAGGAATGGATGTGACCATACTTGTTACAAGGTAACTGTCATAGTCTTAGCAAGAGATTGTTAAAACTACACTAAAAAAATGGAAGGGGAATTGGTTTTGCAAAAAACACTTCAGGAGTCATACATATCACCTGCTATAAATTATTACTTGCCCAATAATAGGATAAAAGTCCCCCTTTCAGGCCTCCTTTGCCAGAGCTAGCCAAACCTCATAAAGCATGACTAACCCTAATTGTTTTATGAGCCCTTATCCTCAGGACTAGAAAATTACTGGAAGCGCCCTGAAGGCGCAGAGGCTCCGGGAACTTTCTTACAAAACAGGACATACCAGCCCACAGTGACTTACGAAACAGGACATACCAGACTACAGCGACCAGATCCTGCGACCAGGCCCTGCACCCAAAGATAACATCGAGACAAGCTGCAGCCTTCACAGGACCAACTGAAACATCCTGCTCTACAACCACTCCAATCACCTCATAAAAGCTCAAAGCCCCCACCCCTCAGGGCTGGTGCGTATCTCTGCGCCCAGCTCTTTCCCTCTCCTGGGAAAGTAAAATAAAACTTTGCTCTCTGCATTTTCTTCTCTTTGTGAATTGTTTCACACCCCCTGTCACCAACAGCCCTAACACCCCATGTAACAATTTATTGTTAAAACGATAGGGGTGTCAAAGTAACGCAAACATCTTTGTAAGACTACTCCAAGTGCTTCATCACAGAAAGATCGCCTAACAGCAGAAAGACAAATCTAAAACTCAAAATTTGGCTTCTTTTTTAACCACCACTTCTTGAACAAGTTAATTAATATCTTAATAGTTGACTTTCTCTAACTGTAACATTAATTTTAGTTGTTTTTCTCCATTACTAGGAAGTATATTGAAAATATAATTAAAAAGTAAATTGTACTAGAATTTCAGTCCAATAAAGCTGAGTGGTATGTTAGAAAAAACATATTTCTGGAAAAACATAATTTTAGGAGGCTGAGAAGCTGAAAACACTTAATGAAAATTCAAATATATTTCATTTCTTTTTAATGTTTTTATGAGGCAAAGACTAATTTTTCTCCTAAGGTATCAGTGACAAATCTACAATCAATGAAGGGGAGTTAATTATTACACAATATAGTGGTAAAGATATTACACAATATGCATGAGTAACAGTTAATATTCTTAAGGAATAAATGCTTTAAAAAAAAAGATTGTATTTATTTATTTTTGGAGAGAAAGGGGAAGGACGGAGAAAGAGAGAAACATTGATGGGTTGCAACCTGACCAGCTGGGGACCAAACTCACAACCCAGGAATGTGACCTGACCTAGAATCAAACCAGTGACCTTTCGCTTTGTTGGATGATGCCCAACCAACTGAGCCACACCGGTCAGGACAGGACTATATGCTTTTGACCTACATACCAACATACTCAAGGAATCATTAAGCCTGAGGTGCACATACACAACAGAACTATCACTGGACTCAGGAGATCTGGGAGCTGGCCTTGACCGCACAGTTAATGTGTTGTATAAGCATGGGAAATTGTTCGCGGTTGAGTAAGTCACTCTCTTCTTGTTATATAACACAGAACTTTATCCGTGTCGTAAGACTTTTTAAAAAATTCTGTGACTTCACCTTGTCCGTGTGGATGTAGACGGAAATAAATGAGTAACCCTGTTTTTTGGTCAATGCTAAAGTGTAAGGGGGGGTTCCCTTCACACATTTTTAATATTTCCCAATTTATAGAAGAAAAGCAACATTTTAGTTAACTCAAATCGTTTAAGAAAACAGAAGTTAAAAAAATGTGGTGGCACTGTATAAGTCAATGTTTACCAAGTTTTACTTAAATTGCTAAAATCCAGTTTAACCCGTCAAATCATTAAATTCCATATAAATAGGATAAAAAATAATGAGATTTTAAAAATCTACCTTGAAATTTCTTCCTTGAAATTAAAGAAAGCCTAAAGAAGACCCTCCATCTGGTCTGTACTTCAAAACCGGGAAGAACACACTAAAATGGGCAAAAGTACTTGAATGGCATTTTAAAAGGTATAATGGAGGGCACACAAGGTTTAAAAATGGATCTGAATCCTATGTTTGAATCCTGAACCTACTACTTAAAACCTCAAACTGAGTGACCACAGACATGTTCAAATAACCCTGAACTCAAGTTTCCTTATCTATCAACTGAGGATAACATCTTCTAAGAATTAAAAACAATCAAAGTAATCATTAGATTCCAAATAATTGATGTAAAATGCCAAGAATAGTATTTAGCACAACGAATAGCAAGTCGATAAATACTTAATACCACTTTTTATAAGTATCCAGTCTGCTCCTCTTTCTGCTGACACAAGTGTGGGACAGGTAGGAAAAAACAGGCAGGTATCAGGAACCTATTCATCAACAGGCACCATGCTGACTGCTTTCACTACACTTATCTCTACCCCTGTCTGCCATGACTGAGTTTCAGTTTAAACATTATCTCATCTTCAAAGACTTTCATGACATTCTAGAGCAAATAAAGGTACTCCTTTTCCAGAGTTCCCATTACGCATGGCATTCCCATTACACATGCAGGACCATTATAACACTTATCAAACTGCAACATAAAGTGTCTATTTTCCTATAAGTCTACAAACTTCCTGAAAAGAAAATCTTAATTTCTTTTCATAATTTCTTTAGATAGATAGATGTATTTAGATATATATAGATATATATACACACATGTATCTCCCCATGCCTAAATTCATCCTTGAAACATAGCAGGGTGCTCAATATAAATTTGAGGCAGAGGGGGAGAATCAGGGTGGTGGAGATCAAGGAAAACAATAGTTGTTGCTTTCTTTTAGATGAGAACATTCAGGGAACCAAGGTCATACCTGATGAATAGAAGAGCCAGGACTCAAAGCCAAATCTTTGACACCAATAGCCTTTGTATACCATGATGCCAACTGTAACATTCTCCGCAATATATCAATTGTCCTTCAACACCATAATCACAGTATTAAGCTTTATAATCTTCACGCTATAGGCCTCCAGTAGACCTTCCAACTCAATTCATGCTCATCTTTTATCTCAATTCATGCTCATCTTTTATCCCTTAATGTTTTTGTTTGTTTTTCTGTAAAATTTTTTAGCCGACACATTGACTTGTAAGAAATCAATCCTTTTATGTTAGGACATCTTACTTTACTGCCTCTTTTTGAAAATAAAAGGCACTTAATAGATAATGACTAAATTAAAAAAATTAAATCCCTATCAAATCAAAGCTTCCGATATATTCATGTTTCATCAAACTGCAAAATATTTAAAGTAGATCATGTAAAATACACATCCACATCTCAATGTGGCTGAATGTAGGAGCCATAGTCCTTCCACCTTTTATAAAAAGTAACTCAAAATGAATCATAGGCCTAATTTTATAAATGAAAACTATAAACCTCCCAGAACATTAAAAAAAATCTAGATGACCTTGGGTATGGCAAACAAAAAAAATTAAAAACATTAAAAAGCAGTGGATGAATTAAAATGGAATTTCAAAAATATATTCACATAGAAGAAGGCAGAAATGGAGGAAAAGAGGTACAATAAAAGAAACAAAAGGCGCAGACAAAAAAATAGCAATGTGCTAAATCAAACCATATAAATAAAGTGTAAACTTAACATTATAACTAAAGTGAAAGATCTGACCATGTAGTATTTATGAGAGTCCCTTTAACTATAAATATACAGAAAGACTGAAAATAAGACAGCTTACCATTAAAACAAAAAGCAAGAAGGCTACAGTTACGGTGACAAGAGGAAAAGCAGACTAAAAGTATTACCAGAAATAAAGGGCATTTCATAATGAAATTTTAAAAAACCTCATTAAGACATAATATTCATAAATGTATATTTGCCTAGTAACAGAGCTTTGAGATGCCTAAATCAAGAATTGACAGAATTATAAGAAAAAACATGATAAATCCTAATCACAGTTGAAATAGTTGGGAAGTTTTTTTATATATCGCCCTCCACAGTTGATAATACTAGGGGAAAAAAGCACATAGGACAGAAGATCTTTAAAAATTCTATCAATCACTTTGCTCTAATTGACATATATATTAAATGCCCAACAGCTGCAAAATACAACTCTTTGCAGTTCTCCATGGTCTAGTCACCAAAATAAACTATAAGCTGGGCTATAAAAGAAAGTCTCAATAGACTTCAGAAAATTTGACAGAAATGCTCTCTTATCAAAACAGAAACTAACACCAGTAAGATAAATAGACAGGCAAATTATTGCAAATAATTTTATAATTTAAAAATGTACTTTGATTAACCTGATAAAGAAGAAATCACAGAGAAATTTTTAAAAACTTTTTGATTGATAATAAAAAATACAGCGCATCAAAATTTGTGGTATGTAGCTAAAACCATCCATAAAGGAAAATTTGCATATTTAAATGGTTATATTAAAAAAACAGAGGTCTTATATCAATACCATATGAAGCTAGAAAAAAAGCAAAGCGAAGCAAAGCTGAAGTTAGTAAATGCAAGAAAAGAGTAAGAGCATAAATCAATAAATAGGAGAGACAGAGAGAGCGAGAGAGAGAGAGAAATAAGAAAATCCAAAAGTCAGTGTTTTCAACAACATTGATAAACTCCTAGGTAGTCCAACAAAGGAAAAGAAAAAACACAAGTTAGTGGAGGAGATGAGGGAGAGAGGTGGGATGGGCGGAGGAGGGCAAAGGGGGACGAACTGGGACAACTGTAATAGAATAACAATTTTAAAAACTGAAAAATAAATAACCCTCCCACAAGTTATCAAAATCAGGAATCAAATACGGTTTATTACTACTAATCGTAGAGACATTAAAAGGATAATAAAGGATTATGAATAAATGATTGCCAAAAAAGTGACAGCTTAGAAGGAATGGGCAATCCTTTGAAAACTAAGACCAAAACTGACATAAGATGAAACCTAAAATAACTGAAAACAAAATAAAATAAAATAAAATTCAACTAAAACTTTTGGCAAACTAGGAAGAGAAGTAAATACTCTCAGTCCACTAAATGACATTGGTGAAAAACCTAGAGCTAAATTAAATTGATGAAATACTGAACACTTTTCTCCTCCAGCTGGAAATAAGGTGAGAATGCTCAGCCTCATCATCTCTATTCAACAATGTGCTAAAGATCCTGGACACAGCAAAAAAGGGGCAGAGGGGATTGGGAGAGGCAGAAATATTGAAAAAGAAGTAAATCTGTCTCTATTTATAGATAACATGAATAGTTTTATGAATATCTTAAAGAAACTTCAAAGCAACCATAAGAACTATAAGTGAATTCACAGTTTGATGTAAAAATTTAAAAACACCACTTACAATATATGAAAAGTTATTAAATAAAAGAGCTCTACAGTGAAAACTACAAAACACTGAGAGGAATTTAAAGAGTTAAATATATAGGGTAATATACCATGTTCATGGATTGGTTGGTATAATATTAAGGTATGAATTCCCCTCAGTCTGATTTATAAATTCAACAAAATCCCAACCATAATTCGATCATGTTTTTGTACAAAATGAGAAGCTGATTCTAGAATTTATATGGAATTTAAAAGGATCTATAATATACAAAACAGTACTGTAAAGGAAGAACTACGCTCTAGTACTTACACTATCTCACTACAAAATTTAGTATACAGCTACTGTAAGCAAGTAAAGTTCTGGTGAAAGAATCAACAAATATATCAAAGTAACGGAATGGAGCCCAGAAGTAAAGTCGTGCTTATACAGTCATCTGACCCCTGGCGAAGGTGCCAAAGCAAGCCAATGGAGGAAAAAATGTCTTTTCAACAAAATGGTACTGAAATTGTTTGATATCCATACTCAAAAATGAACTTCGATCCCCAAGAACATAAATTAATTTGACATGGATCACAGACCTAGTCAAAAAAACGAAAAACCATAAAGTTTTTAGAGGAAAATACAGTACAATAGCTTTGAGACTTGAGGAGATGCAAAGGTTTCTGAGGACACAGGAAGCAGTAACATAATCAAATTTCATCACAGTTAAAAACTTCACATCAAAAGATATGATTATGAAAACAAATAGGAAGGTCAGACAAGTAAGAGTAAGCATGCTTGCCTTTTACTTTGGAAAGGAAAGAAAATGTCCCCAAATAGTGTGGAACACAGGAGATCAGTGGAGCAGTCTGAGGGAGAGAGCCAACAACATTAAGTGAAAGCGACTTATACAAGAAGAGAGTACATACTGTGTGATTCCATTTATTTGAATTTTTAGAAAAGACAAAACTAACCTTTGATAGGGAAAAAATAGAATAGTTGTTGCCTATGGGTGGGTGCCTGGGTGGATCAACTGATGAGGGACATGAGGGATCTTTCTGAGGCGGTGATAATGTCCAATAATGTCGTGAGAGTTCAGGTTACGGAAGTGTAGACATTTGTCAAAGTTACTGAATGCACCCTTTAACAATTTGTGCATTTAACTGTGTGTCAATTTTACTTAAAAAAGATATTAAACTTGAGTTATTGATATGCATGCTGAAAGATTTAGGGGAGACTGTATTGACATCTACAACTTCTGAAATGCATCAGAAAGATAGATCGGTGGGTCTGTAGGGGGTAATAGATGCAGAGTTATATGAAAAAAAAGTATAGGGAAATGTTAATTATATAGTTTAGATGTTGGGTATAATGATGTTTATTGTTAAAATTCAAATTCTTATTTCAATTTTTTCATTTTAAAATATTGGAAAAATATATCTTTGACACAGAGATACTTTACTTGTGAGATATATCTTGGTATGCTTAAATTTAAATTTTTAAAAATAATTTGATATTGAAATTGTTATCATCATTATATTTATAAAGTAATTAGTAAGACCAGCGTGTACATGGCACTACATTGGACACTAGAAGCAAATTTTAGAAAATCATATTCTAGTGACTTACAATCTAACATCATATATTACCTGTGTAATTCAAAAAGGAGAGAAGGTGGATGGGGGATGGGGAGGAGGGAAGGAAACAGAGATGTGCGAATAAGAAGTACTACAATGGACTATTTATTACACAGCCATAAAAAAGAAATGAAATCTTGCCATCTGCTACATGTATGGACCTAGAGGATATTCTGCAGTGACGTGTTGTCAGCAAAAGACAAACACCATAAAATTTCACTTACATGCGGAATCTGAGGAAGAAAATAAATGAACAAACAAAACAGAAACAAACTCATAGATACAAAGAAAAAATTGATGGTTGCCATATGGGAGGGGTTTGGAAGGATGATGGGAAGGGTTTGGAAGGATGGGTGAAACGGTGAAAGGGATTAAGTAGTACAAATTGGCAATTAAAAAAAATAATGTATGGTGTCAGATGAGGTATTTATTTCGTAAGGTATGTAAATATCTAATCACTATTGTCCTACACCTGAAACTAAAATATTGTATGTCAACTGTAATTAAAAAACAGATTTTAAAAAGGAAGTAATGCATATCAACATGAACAAAACTGAGAATAAATGAATATAAGGACCTTGGAGTGACTTTGCAGAATTTTTTTTCAGACTGTCCACTCTCAGCTGCTGGGCTGACGCCTGAATTTGAAGTGCAGTAGTAAGGTGATTGAGAGAACAACTCACGGGAGCACAGGTCAAGAAACTTAAGAGAACAAAGATACAGAGATCCTGGTCTCCTTTCCAGTATGTTTTCTAAGAGAAAAACACCTGATCCTTTCCTGCAATGTAGTTCCTGCCCTACATGTGAAGCTGATTTGGCTTTGAGAACAGTATGATATTTATCCTTGTTATAATGATCATTGATGGGGATAGGTCATACGAAAGATGAATCAATGAGAAGTGTGTATACTTCCCCTTTAAAGCTGAGGGGGAAAAGTAGGCACTTCTCAAGCTGCAGAAGTAATGACAAAAATTCCACACTTATCTTTTCGGCTTTATACCAACAAACAAACAAAAGCTCAGCTTTCCACAACCTCCTCTGCTCACTCCCATCTGAATCCTTTCAAACAGTGATTTTTAAACTGTGCTAGTTTTAAAATCCTGAAGTTCAGGAAAATGCTTCAGTGATCTACAATAACTGATCTGAATTTCTATTTTTAAATATATTTTTTAACATATCTTAAAATCTGTAACATAAAACATTCACATTACACTCTAACTTATGTCAGTGGAATCCCTAACATATTGCTTTGCTTGGTACCACTAGGTTTGCACATGTTTTGCATGTTTGCAGATTTCATAATATTTCTATTAGTATCTTTCACTGTATGTATTAAAATGTGTGCTTTTGACTTTTAATACTACATACAGCTCTGCAATGCTTTCATTAAAATTTCTGGCTTACTCACGGTCACTCACAAAAAAATCAGGAGTGCAGTTACACCCTGACCAGTATGGCTCAGTTGGTTGGGCATCATCCCGCAAAGTGAAAGGTCACTGGTTTGACTCCCCAACAGGACACATGCCTAGGTTATGGGTTCGGTCCCTGGCTCGGGTGCATACTAACGGCAACCAATCAAAGTTTCTATCTCATATTGATGTTTCTCTCCCTTTCTTTCTCCCTCCCTTCCCCTCTCTCTAAAAAGTAAATACAATTTTTAAAAAGACTGCCATTATTACTAGAGCACATGTGACATACACAAAAGTGGCAAGATTTAGACACATGATATAACTGTTTCTTAACAAGTGAACATATAACATGCTTTGTTATCATACCTTGAGAGTTATTACCTGAATATCAGTGTGTGCGTGAAATGAAAATAACTACCTTTAAAAGACAGAAAAAAATTTCTATTTCTTTATTAAAAGTAGAGCATAAAAGAAAATGTGTCAAGTTATTAGACTCAAGGTAGAACAAGTTACATAATACTAACAGTAACAATTTCTTCCGTTGCTGCCACTATGCAAATAGTGCCCAAAACTTTCAATAAAGTCATTATTCAAAGGCAAGTATTATGACATTATCTGATGTTAATGAAGTATTCCCTGTGGAATTGTCCAACATATATGAACTTCAAATAATGGAATTTAGCAAAATGTTTATATAGCTGCTGTCAAGAGACAATGTCATTTTCAAAGAAAGAAAGGAAAAGAAAGAAAGAAAGACTGTTAGTTTATTTTTAGTGTAATGTGACCAACTTAGTGAATGGCAAAACAAAATTTAGTGGTTTGGAAAACAAAATTATATCATTTAAAATAACCTACACTACATTGAATATGAGGGAAAAACAGACATTGGTAGAGGAAAAGCTTACTGATTTAGCAGTGGGGTGTTACAATGCTTATGAGATAATGTCAGCAGTAAAATTAAAACAAAGTTTGAATATAAAACTTTGAACTAAAATTTTATAAATAGAAATAAAATAGAAATAAAATTTTATTTGACAGAAAGGTCTTGACATTCTTTTAAATGACACCATAGAATAACAAGTTTAAAAAGACATTTTAAAATATACATGTTTATTTTCAACCAAGAAAAAACACTTAAGTTAGCTGAGGAATCCAGTCATCTAAAATCTTAAAATTGGACATTTATAATTCAAGGGTACAAGCAATTATTAAATATTGTCAGTGAGTCAAAAATGTCCTACAGTTCTTTCAAGTTTCTGAATCTGTGTCTTTTCTTTTATAAAGAAACTGCTATTGAGATAAACAGCTCCCATAGTTTATGGAATATTAATGTCTTTATTTTCACTGCATTTACTGAACAGAGTAATTTTCAACAAATTGTCACAGGTGAGTGGCAGTTTTTAACTCACAGAACCACAGAAGCTGAAGCTGGAAGGGAGCTTGGGCATCTCAGTCTTGGAAGACACGTATGTTGTAAAATCCATTAAGAGAGCAAGAGCATAAAGAAATCACAGAACATGCATAAGTGGAATGCCACTGCGGTAGCCATTATGTCTGTTACACATACTCTGGTTACCTTTTTCCTCAGGACAAATGGCAAGTTGCATTTTACTACTGCCTTTAAATTAGGCATGCCCACATGACTTGCTCTGGTCAATGAAATGTGAGTGGACATGGCTTGCATATTTTGGAATAGAAGCTTTAAAAGCTAATGCACAATCTGCCTTATTCTCCTTTCCTGCCTCAACAACCATGGAAGAATGTGTCATGGTGCAGCCTCTGTTGGACTGAGTCCTGAAGTAGGAGTTATGAGTAGAGGGCCCTGCAGACCATGCTGTACATGTAGTGTGAGAGGGACAGAACCGTCATTGTGTAGCCACTGAAAATGTGAGGCTGTTTGTTAGCCAAAACATAACCTAGGCTGGCCTGAGTTGTACAGAAATGGAAATGCAGAAGTGAGTTGTGGCCATAACAAAAACCTAAAATTTTGGCATTACAGGTTGGAGAGTGTGAGAAAAAAAATTATACTGGATGGCAATACATGCACGTGGTATCAAAGCATGTTTAAAACTGTCACATAACAAACCTGGACATTCTTTTTATTTATTTAAAAAATAATTTTTTTTAGACAGAGGAGGG
This sequence comes from Mormoops blainvillei, assembly GCA_004026545.1. NCBI lineage: Eukaryota > Metazoa > Chordata > Mammalia > Chiroptera > Mormoopidae > Mormoops > Mormoops blainvillei. The sequence goes on from PVJD01001158.1 coordinate 231,816, forward strand.
AGAGAGAAAGAGGGAGAGAAACATGTATGCCCCCCCTACTGGGGACCTGGTCTGCAACCCAGGCATGTGCCCTGACTTGGGAATCGAACCAGTGACCCTTTGGTTCAGAGGCTGATGCTCAACCCACTGAGCTACACCAGCCAGGGCCAAACCTGGTCACTCTTAGAAATGGACAGCCAAGAATCACCAGGCATTTCAACATGAAACAAAGCAGAACAAGTAAACAAACAAACAAACAAACAAACAAGAAAACTGGTGGAAACAAGGTAACATTGGGAAAAGATATCTTAAAAATTTACAATTAATATCCTCAAACAGAGAAGATTAGATTGCATCTATAAAACAAACTTGGGATACTCCTGAAAACAAAAAAAGTTCTCTTGGACATTGCATATATGATTAGAGAGGCTAAAAATTGAACAGAAGCATTACAAAACTGATTAAATAGTCCAAAAAGAGCACAAAGAAAAAAACAAGTAAGAGTGAAAAGCTTAAAGTAAAATACAACATCTACCTAAAGGATTAGCAAAAAAAGCTCATGGAGGAGAGGACTTTATTGAGAATAGTTTCAAGTACAGAAAAACATGTGTTTTTACATTAAAAGGATTCAAGTCGTTAAAAACAAACAAAAAAAAACCTTGCACATCACAACCCAGGTTGGGGTTGGGAGGTTGAGAGAGGGATCTAAAAGCTTCTTAGAAGAAAAAAGAGGTGGGGTCTTATAAAAAGGAATAAGAAACAAAATGGTATCTGACTTCTCAACAGTATTATAGACACTAGAAGATAATAAATATTTTCAAAATTCTGGGAGATTAAGTATTTCCACATGAGTTCTATATCCAGCCAAACTACTAGATATCCTCCTTAGTATTCATTCTTAGGAAGCAATTTAGGGATATGTTCCATCAAAAAAGGGAGGAAATCTGAGAAAGATAAAGACATGAGATCCAGAAATAGTAAGGAGCAAAGGCAATTCCCAGGATGAGAGTAAAGGAAAGCACTGGCCTGTAACTACTCAGCAGGTCCATAGAGAATAGTTTAATTTTTTTCTTTTATTGATTCCAGAGAAATGGAAAGGGAGGGAGAAAGAGAGGAGAGAAACATCAATGTGAGAGAGAAACAGATTGGTTGCTTCCTGCACTTGCACCAATTGGGAACTGAACCCATAACCCAGGCATATACCCTGACCAGGAATCAAACCCATGACTTTTCGATTTGCAGGACTATTCCACACTGACCAGGGCTAGAAGAGAGTTTAGATTGGAACAAGAGTCCAAGTGGGAAAAAACTGGCAAATGATGTGAGATGTCTGAAGCTATTGATTAACTTTCCAGTTCTGTTGAAGATTTTGGAGACATATTAATGATACATACCTAGAAAATTTTAAAAAATGAAAAGCAACTAACTCTAGCGCTGACAGGAGTGGCTTAGTTGGTTGTTCACTGTCCTGCAAAGCAAAAGGTCACCAGTTTGATTCCCAGTCAGGGCACATGGCTAGGCTGTGGGTTCAGTCCGTGGTTGGGATGTGTACTAGAGAGAACCAAAGCTTCTCTCTCACAATGATGTTTCTCTTCTTCTCGTCTTCCCTTCCCCTCTCTCTAAATATAAATAGAGCCTTTTTTAAAAAAAGAAAAGCACTGACACTAGAATGCGTCACAAAAACTTTTTACAAAAGCATTTAACTCTAAAAGCTGTTTTTTTTTAAAAAAGAAAATCAATCACAGTGTATAGTGGTTTGGTTTATTCAATCAAAATGTGCTATTTTTTAAAAATAATGAGTGAACAGGTAGTATAAAAAACTAAGTCTGTATCTTCTGCAATAGGAAGTCTACAGAAAATATCGGGGGAGAAAAAGAAATAGCCAGAAAAACATGTCAGCAAATACCAGAAGAAACAGCTAGATAATTTTAACTTGGTTTCCTATATTAAAAAATACGTGTTATGCTGGGGGGAGATCATAGGATTAATTTTCCTTTTTCCCATCTAAGTCTTATAGAACTATTTGATTTTTTTAACTATTACTGGGATTTTGATAAAATTAAACTTAAAAAATAAAATCAGAGACAGAAAAAGATCTAAACTTACCATCTCCACTGCCTCATCCATTTATTACTCAGTCCTTGGTAAAGTGATCTCTGTGTAAACTCTGAAGAAACGTTCTCACCAAGGTCACCCTGTGACCCCTTATGTGCAGATCCAGTGGACTAGTCAGTCAGCCTTTATCATATTTGCCAGCTTTATAGCATTTGACATTATCCACACCCTCATTGCCCTTGGTATCTGGAACCCTATGGCCTAATATTCTTCCTTATGCCTCTGGTCACTACCCCTCAGTTACGCCCATAAGCTCATCTTCCTCGACTTTTAAATTATCATTCTTCCCTAGTATTCCCGCTTGGCCTTCTTCTCACTATAGCTGCTTTCCCTGGGGTATTTTCTGTATTCCCATAGTTTCAGCTACTACTTACGTAGTAACTTCCATTATGGTACCTCCAGTGCAGACTTCTCCACTATGCTCCAGCCTCATCTATCTAACATGATTCTCCCTCAAGATGTCTAAAACGTAACTCATACCTATACTAATAATAACCACATATAGTACTTACTTGCCAGGAACTATTCTAAACATTTTATACACATTAACTCCTGTGTAAATTAAGCTAACGAAGGAAATTAGGGCATGGAAAGACTAAGTAAAATGTCAGGGGCCATTTTACTATTGATATTGATATTGTTTACAAAGCTAATAAACAGCAAAGCTAGGGTTTTAAACCAGGCAGCCTGGCTTCAAAGTACACCCTCTTACACATCATCACACTATTAACTCACTAGTCACTTCTTAATGTGTTCCTTACCCAGTGAAAAGTCACCATCACCCACCCTGCCACTTGAGACCGAAACTTCCATCTCCCTCAACACCACATCGACTACTCACTAAGTTCAATCAATACTGATTTTATTTCCTTAACATGTGTATAATCTGCTCGTTTTCTTCTATCTTCCTAATATAAATCAGTATCATTTCTCATGCAAACTGGAACAGCTTCCTACTGGTCTCTGCTTTTAATCCATTCTCCACATTGCTGCTAGAGTGAACAAACTGAGGTGCAGATGTGCTTAATTTTGACTGTGTTCCCACAGTATTCAGCATGAAGTTTAAATGTCGTAGTCCAAACTTCCTAGTCTCTGCTAATATTTCCATCCTTAACTCTTACCATACTCTTCCACTCCTTCTCTATGCTCTAGCCAGATACCTCACACGCCAGTGTCTGTGCATGCTACTCACTCTGTCTTGAATACCACTGCTCCCCTCCCTCGCTAGTCTCAGGCAGCCTTCTTTTCTGCTTTTATAATACCTGGTACACCTCTATGACAGTTTGTCCTACCTGTTATTATAATAATGTGTCTTTCTGAAGTGGTTACAAGCTCCAGGAAATACCACCTCACGGTGTCCTTTCAACAGGAAACCAAGGCAAGACAGGCCATGTAACTTAATCAAAGTTACACAACTAGTGATCTGAGGAAATGCTATCTAATCCAGATCTTCATGATTCCAATGCTAATGAAGGTTTTTATGCAGAAGAATTGAACACGATGAAAGCAACATTTGTAATAAGCTGCTACAACTTTAGACCAACAGAGTCCTTCTCATATTCCTGGACAGTGGGTTAGTGGTATGCACAGCTAACTGATTTGTCTTAAAATAACTGTGAATAAAGGCAGGGTTCTCTTATCAGCTTCATCAATGCCTTCTCTTGGATTATCTCTTCCATTCAAAACTACAGGTCTTTTACTATAAAAGTTGAATCTAAAGGAACAAAAGTTCCCTAGTTAACTATTATAATAAGAAATGTCTAAAAAATTTCCTTTCAAACCTACAATTCAGAGATGAAGAAACTGAATTCCAAATTAACTTTGAAAAAATAAATGCTGAGAGGCTTATAACTAGTTAATTACAAAGCTGGGACAAGATCAAGTTTCCTGTCTTCTAAAACTGTTCTTTTTTAGTACCTACTGTTTCCATGAGCCCAACTTTATAGTATTTTACAGTTTAACACAGTAAATCTCTATTACTGATGAATTTGAACGCAACTTTCCTCAAAAAGCTAACAGGCAAATCTACTGTCACCATAATACACTGTCAAAATACAAGAACAGCATCTGCACAATTTGAAAAAAACACGATGGTCTCTCTTCAATAAACTTACCTTTTGAAAGCCAAGGATAAGACAACATCAACGAGCTCCTCAAAAGATATATCCTCTACAGGAGTGTTTACCAATGGAATGTGATGAGTGACAGAAATGTTCTGTATTTGTGCTAAAATGGTAGCTACTAACTGGCCACATGTGGCTAGTGAGTTCCTGAAATACTATTAGTGCAACTGAAGAACCAAATATTTTGTTAATTTAAATTTAAATAACCACATGGGCTAGTGACTACCATTTTGGACAGTGTAATCTTAGAGTTATGTCATAAAGATCTCAGAGGTACTTTTCAAAGGAGGTTTAAAAGCAGATCACATTTCTATACTGCTCAGTGATACTAATGTAGAAGAATTAACATAGGTAATAACTATGAGATAGTATATGATTTTGAAATGTTTTTATTAACTGTATGACTACCTGGCCTCCTTCATCTTCAAATCTATGTATCAGGCAGCAGGATATTATATGCCATGGAAGAAAATCTTTATGGCTGGTGCTAGGTTGGGCAAAGGAACGGAAAAACGCGCCTCCTAGAAAATCAGAGGATCTGTTTAAGTGCCCAGCCTGCTCCAATGATCAAAGAAGGGTCACAAAGCCCCAGGAGATCTTTGCCAGGCATGAAAAAAGTTACACAGCTCTGCTCTCTTTCACTGGGTATATGTAAGGCAGTGTCCCAGCTATGCCACATTACAATTTTTACATTATTATAAATTGTTCCAAATAACCAAACAGAAAAGGAAAAGATGTCTTTATTAAGCAAGACCTTCATTAACTCACAATTGTGCTACGTATTTTATCTCTTCTCCCCTTTCTCCAGTATTTAAATACTTGCTAAGGAAAATAACTTTCAGCTAGGGATATGGGTTTTTAATATAACGAAGAACTTGGAAAGGGCCAATTTTATTCATAGAGATAATATTTTCTTAATTAGCTCATTATCTTTTAGTAATACTGTTTCAATGTCTGTGGTATTTTTCATCAGCACAGTTCCCCAGCACTTATTGTCTCCTATCTTCTCTATCCACTCACTGCGCACGCTTCATTACCCTTGTTAATAATTCTTCCTTTTTCTTACATATGTCCCTTTTCCCTTAGAATCCTGACCATTTTTTTCGGACACTCATCAACTTTAAACACTATTTTGGAAGTAAAATATCATGTTAAAAAAACTTACAAATGAGCAAAACAGAACCGGAGGCCTGGAAACAAGGAACAGACTGACAGTGACAAGGGGTGTGGGGAGGCAGGTAACAGGAAAGAAGAAGGGTCTAGTCAAGGAGTATGTATAAAGAACCCATGGACATGGACAACATGGTGGGGATTAACTGTGGGAGATGGGGGGTGAGAGGGGTAGGGGACAGCAATGGGGGGAAAATTGGGACAACTGTAATCGAACAGCAAGTAAAAAGAAAAAGCACATACACAGGAATTACTGGTCTTTAATGGCATTCACATGTCTCCTAGCCTTTTCATCTAGCTCTGAGAAGGCCCACAGAGCGACGGATACAAGATATGGGAGTGTCCCAACACAATCTGTTACTGCCATAAGTAAGTCAAGCATAAATCTTGCTGACAGTGGAATGTCTGGATCAGGAAACAATATCAAAAGAAATGCCATCTACAAGCATAAAGAAACCATGATTGCATATGTTCCCAGGGCAAATGATTTACACTTGTTCCAGAGGTATGGCATGTAGACACTGCATATCTAGGTAAGTGTGGTGCTTACCTTGCTTAAAAAACTAACATACTAACATAATAACACAGGCCAGAGCAATCACAGACTTTTGTGATGTTTTAGTAAGAACGGGCAAGAAGATCCTCTTGTTTCCTATCTGAATACGACAGCAGCAATGAGTGAAAAAACAGTAGCAGCAGCAGCAGGTCAAAAATGTCTATCTAGTGGGATCAAATAAAAAACCAAAAATGCAAACAAAATATAAAATATATGCAAACATGTCAACCACTTATATGTTTTCACATCTACCATTTGTAAACTATTTCTGAAATTTAAGGGAATTAGTGATATGAATTGGGGTTCGAGGAGATGGAGCTTTTTGAAAACAAGAGGCAATGTATCAAGTTAGTCTTAATCAGTCATGTGACCTTGGTCATATTATTTAAACTCTTTGTATATAATACACTTGACCCTTGAAGAATTTGGAGGCTGGGGGGACCAATCCCCTGCAGTCAAAAATCCACATGTAACTTTTAACGCCCCCCAAACTTAACTACTAATTGCCTACTGTTGACCAGAAGCCTTACCAAAAACAAATATTTTATTAACACATATTTTGCATGTTATATGAATTATACAGTGCATTCTTACAATAAAGTAAGCTAGACTAAAGAAAATGTTAAGGAAGTCATAAGGAAAATACTTCAGCATCTGTTGAAAAATATGTACCCACACAGTTCAAACTTGTATTGTCCAAGGGTCAACTGTAATACTTACATAGGGTTGTTTTAAGAATTAGGTGAGTTAATGTGTCAACTGGCATGTAATAAATTCTATACTTAGACCATACCAGCATTAAAAGGGCACTTTGCATGTAAATGTGATAACATCTTTAAAGTACCTATAATGACTACTATTGCTTTTTTCCCTTATCACAAATAGTACCTGTTCATTTCATAAAATACATATTTAAAAAAGAGTAAAAATCACCTGAAATTCCATCATACTCCTGTTACCATTTTTTTTACTATTTTTGTTACCATTATGCATAAACTTTCATTTTTTTCATGTGCATAGAGACAGCTATAGATAGAGCTTCTAAAAAAATCTATTTAAACATTGAGATCTAACTACTGAGATCTCCCAGTGTTTTATACTCCACTATTTTTCATTTAGCAAGGTAATACAAATCTTTTCTATTATACTGAACACTCTTTAAGGACGTGTTTCTAGCAGCCAAATGTATCCGTCTCCTACCCTTCTTCCAGGCAAACTCTTACTTGAAATTTCTGTATAAAAGACAATTATAGCAGGTCCTTGAATAAGGTCATTTCATTATAACATCAATGTGAGGAAAAAAAAAATTGATTCCTGGCTGGGGCCACTGTCTGTGTGGAATGTTTGCACATTGTCTCCACATCTGCGTGGGTTTTCTCTAGATACTCTGGTTTCTTCCCACATCCCAAAGATGTTCATGTTAGGTGAACCGGCATGTCTGCATGGTCCCAGTCTGAGTGAGTGTGTGTGTGTGAGTGGCCCTGTGAAGGAAGGGCGTCCTCTCCAGGGTTGGGGCCCACCTTGTGCCCTCGGTTGCCAGGATTGGTTCTAGCCACCCATGATCCTTAACTGGAATAAGTAGGTTGGAAAATAATCATCTTACTTGTTTTTCTTAGTCTTTTTAAAATGTATGTACAGCTCATATTTATTTCAATGTATTTTTTGAACTGTTTTGGGCCTTTATTTAGAAGTTTGATGATGTTTTCGTGACCAGAAATATGCTAGAGAAATTTAATTCCTGTTTATATCAATTAGCCTATAGTTAAATTGGTTTCATTTTACAGTTTCACTTTAAGTCACAATTTCCAAGAAACTGTTGACAACATTAAGTGAGGATCTACTGTAGAGACAAAGTGGCTCTGGTTGAAGCAGAATGGAGTTTTGCTGAGCCACCGTCTCTCCGGTGCTTCTCAAAGTACTTTTAAGGAAACTGAGATCACTTCTGAACACAGTTTAACAATCTGAGTTTGAAAATATCATTTAGAAAAACTGGCTACATGGCATTACATTACACAGATGTCCATGATTTAACTAATAACCTAATGATGACATTTACTTTAATTCGTTATTATAAAAAATGCTATGACAAAAATCTTTGTGTACATTTATTTACAGGTTTTGACATGCATTACCAAATTCTACTGTAGCAAGTTGTATCAGAATATATCTCTGCCAATGGTACCTATATGAGACTGCCCAGTTCTCTGCAACTTCACCAACATATCATTAAAATGATAACAATAACTTTGCCAAACTTTCATCTCTTAAATGCTGTTTTAAACTTACTTTTCTTTAATTCTATATTTATACTTTTGTGACTTTCTATGTTCCTGCCCTTTGCCCATTTTCTACAGGATGCTTGCTTTTTTCTTACTAATTCACAAGACTTCTTTACACTGCAAGGATATTAACCCTTTGCGTATGTGTTGTAAATAATTTTCTTTGGATTTTCTCTTTCAACTTCCTAACAAATTTCTATAAACTACTTAAATCTAATTAATAATAAAAATATAGTTAATAGAGAAAAGATCCATGGTTATAGACAACAGAAAAAATTCTTGTTTATTCTAGTTTTCAGATGCATACACATTTATTTTATACATAAGTTACTTTGATTATATATATAAGACTTCAATGTATGAAGAAAGCTGTACTCTATGAAATTAAAATATATTTGAAATAAAAAATTTCACTCATTGAACAGCCATCTTTATTTTTATAAACAATAGGTTATCTGAATATAAAATTGATTTTAAGTGTAAACATCAGTGAATGATTAATGATATTGAATTCTAAGAGGACATGCATGGGCAAGAAGAAATTAATTTTTTATACATGCTGTTGTAACATGACATAGCTGGCATCTGATGATAAAAGCGGCAGTTAAATATAAATGGTGAAGGTCAAAAAATTTTAAATCAAAAATAATAACTTGATTACTATTACCTATATTTAACCAATAAATTAAACTACCATACTAAGAGTAAAAAATTAGATGAAGTATATCATCTAACCCTGATTTAGGGGTATGTTCATTGTTAAATATGTTCCCTGTTTAACACTGAAAAATCTAAATGCAATGATAAATTATTAATAAATTTTACATCTCTCTTTTAGTTGAACTTTATGCTTTATGAATGAAATGTAGTCTCAGGACTTTAATTATATGATAGATTAAATTCTATTGCAATGAACTTCAACCATTTCTAGATTTTTTGCTCATGGAATTTTATAACATTTAACACTTCAAATTATGCCTGGAATTGGGCATATTAATTAATTTTAATATTCTTTTATACTATGATTTGGTTTTGCATTACATATAATATCTAAAACTATTCTATATATGATTAAAACAAATTAGGTAGAAAACAAAAGCACTTATTTTATAATATAAAAAGGTTTAAAACAATCTTTCAACAATCAATCTTCTCCAATAATGGAAGCTTTCTCTCATTTTATTTCTATGTATAAATAAGAGAGATTCTTAAAAAGGTGTCTAAGGAAGACAACCTTATCAAAAAGGCACATGGGAATAAATTAAGGATGAAAGACTAGTGCTTCTTCCGATGAGTACCACCAATGCTAATGGGATGGTAGGCATCTTAAACCCGGAAGTGTCAGCCTTCACTAATGCTCTCAGACTAGTTTTTATGGGTTGTGAACTCAGCCAAATGCAGATTATAAATTCTGATTTCAATATGAATATGAGCTTCTTACCCCTAGTAAATTCTACCCTCATCATTATTTTCTACTATTGTTATTAAATAGCAAAACTTTCAATGTGAAAACATGTTATCATTTTATCAGGTGTATATTACAACTTTTAGAATATCTTGTAGAAATATTGGTGGTGGGTGTTACAAACTTTTGTTGATGCTGTATTATAATACTGTCCAACTAAGAAACTATGTAGATAGATATAGTTCAATTTTATCACTTTCAGGGTTCAGATTTTAATTTTTCCTTGATAGCAGCATTTTAAAATAAATTTTTATTGATTGAGACATATATAGAGAGAGAGAGAGAAAGAGAGAAACACTGACTTGTTGTTCCACTTATTTTTGCATTTGTTCGTTGATTCTTGCGTGTGCCCTAAGCAGAGATCTAACGCACAACTTAGTGTATGAGAACAATGCTCTCACTAACTGAGCTACCCAGCCATGCTCTTTACACCATCTTATCACTAACAGAGACTTGTAAATTCTTCCTCCCCAAACCCATTTTCCTTTATATCACTGCCTTTTCCTTTCTCACAAAATCGATAGCCTCACAGACAACTATCAGACTGATCCTCTTCAAACAAAATAAAAACAAAAAACAAACAAAAAAAAACAGAACAAAGTACATGGTGCACATTAAGCAAAAATTTTTTGAAGTTCAGAATATAAAATAATAATGTAAAAAAGCATGTACACAAATACTTTAAGAAAATAAGTTATTTTGAGTAACAGCCAAGGTAATGTTCATTAAAATCATTTTATATTTTAATAATTTTAAAAGGTAGTTGTATTGTCCATAAGCACTAATTTTACCATACCATAACCTGGTTCAGGAATCTACCCAAGGCCCTGGCCGGGTTGCTCGCTCAGTTGGTTAGAGCACCATCCTGGTACACCAAGGTTACCGGTTCAATCTCCGGTCAGGACACACACAAGAAGCAACCAAAGCAACCTATCAATACCTCGATAAGTGGAACAACAAATTTATGTCTCTCTCTCAAATCAATTTTAAAAAGTTAACAACAACAATGACAACAACAACAACAACGGAAAAATGCCTCTACCTGACTATATTCAAAGTTAATCATTTAAAACCATTCACCATGGTCTCTACTTAGCTTTCCACCTCCTCTTAAATACTCTTCTTATTGTATTCCAACTACAGACATGCTAGAGCACTTTCTGAGGACACCCAATATTCTGCTATCTTTGCTGAACCTCTTCCCTATCAGTGTTAGAGACAGAGAAAGACAAAAGTGGCCACTGCAGCCCAGGGCTAGCCTGTCGCAATCGGTTAGGCTTGGCACTCAGAATTATGCCAAAGTGTTCATAACATAACATTTTATTTTGCATATAAACAATTTCAGAGAATACCAACATCAGACAAGCTCCACTCTGTGACTTTATCTTAACAAAAACAAGAACATTGTCCAAACCAAAAAACAGTCAAACACTCCCCTTTTCTGGCTAATATGTCTGTTTCCTTATCAATTCCAGGTTGGCACTACTTTGTTTTTTCTGCTTTCTAAACATGAGTTATTAAGACACCCAATCACAGAATTATTCCTGCTTTTTGACAGCATCCAATCCAGGGCAAATCCCTGCTTCTTTGATCTCTCCCTTAAATCATCTAACATAAACTTGAATCCTATAAATCCTTTTTAACACCCTCTCACTGAGACACTGGAAGGTTCCATATGATGTGCCCTGTTTCTCATTGTCACGTTAGTAAATCCAACTTTGCTTGATTCAGGTGTATTCCTGATGGCATATTTATTCATATGTGTAATATATATATATATACATACACACACATATATGTACACACACACTATATATAGCATATACAAGGTCTGTCCAGAAAAAACCCAGCCATTGTTAACATAACGAGAATGAGTTTGTATAACGTCTATGTAATCTGGCAGCCAAGGACAGTGGACTAGAATGTACATGTGTGAACAATGATGACTCCACTGTACTAGTCAGCGGGGGCAGTAGATGCCATTGAGCGACCACACACTTGTACTGTGTGGCCATCACATTCAAAATGACTGAGCAAGTAAAACAATGAATCTGCATCAAATTTTGCGTTAAGCTTGAATATTCTTTTGCGGAAACCATTTGGATGATTCAGAAGGCTGCAGCAATGGGCAACTGGTGACTGGAAGCTTCATCACAACAGTGTACCTGCTCATGCATCACATCTTGTGCAGAGTGTTTTTGGTGAAACATTGAATCACCCAGGTGACTCAGCCCCGCTACAGCCCATATTTGGCACCCCGTGACTTCTGGCTTTTCCCAAAATTAAAATCACCTTTGAAAGGAAACAGATTTCAGACTGTTGATGAGATTCAGGAAAATACAAAAGGGCAGTTGATGGCAACTGGGAGAAGTGCATGAGGTCCCAAGGTGCCTACACTGAAGGAGACTGAGGAGTCATTGTCCTAGAGGCAATGTTTCTTCTATCATGTATCTTCTTCAATAAGCATCTCTCTTTTTCATATTACATGGCTGGATACCTTCTGAACAGACCTCACATATATATTTCTATAATATTTTTATTTATTTTAATCTTGTTCAAAACATGTACCTAAAAAGTCTCTATTATCTAAAACCAAGCTATTTTTAGTTACAGTATGTACTTTTACTGTTTGTATCACATTCATGCATTTACTTATATGTTCTTTTTCTACTACAAGCACATATACATTTGCTCCTTAATTTCATTAAAAAGATAAGCTCCTATGGATTCAAATATTTATATCTTTAAAGCACTACAAAGAGAGCTGTAGATATGTCATTAATCCCTTTTATTTATGGGTACTTTCCAAAATTCTGTTCCTAGATTCTTCCCACTCTACATTTTCTTTTTAATGATGCTCTCTATCTCACTATAATTATAATCCATAGGCAGTTGTTAAACAGAGCTATTATTATAAACTAAAATTATAAAATGATACAATGGAATAACATATATGAAAAATAGTAAAAAGATACTCAAGTCATTACCTCTCAATTACAGGTCACAGCTACTGAATCTATACAGTGGAATTACTACATGATGGCATGTCACAATCTATTTCTCCTGAAATCCACATTCACTGCTATCACATTGATCACTTGAAACTGGTCGGGTGCAAGTATTTGCTCCACGGAAATTAGCAGATGCTGTAAGACTTTATTTAATCCTTTGTTGATTATCTAGACACTTAGGAAAGGGATGGTTAAAATGTTAATAATGCAGAGAAATTTAACAGTGAATCCTGTCAATAGCTGTTACATTGTAAACAGCATAAAAATTGAGGAAATAGTCTTACAGTATTCAAAATCTGTTACCCAATTCAGCAAAGAAGTCACTCACAATAAAGTTCTGACATACATCTTTTTCTTGTTTTACTTTTGTGGTACTCATTAGTATTTAAAGAATCACTTAACATTCATATAGGAACTACACTTGTTTGTTAATTATAAGCACAGTGTGGCTACAGATAGAAGAATTCAGAAAAAAATCAATGAATACAATCTGTGGGAATCAACTGGCTACACAGAATTTATAAGAGTATTATATACATATTATTATTTGTCAGTTGTGATCTACATTCTTTATAAAAGTGAAATTTATAACACACTTTTTTTGGAAAGCCAATGAAGCATTTACCAAATCATCCCAGTATTTTTTTAATGTTTACTGATCCACAAATTACCAGAATTATAACATGATACACATTTTATATTTTTAAATCATTTTTCTCTACTCGTGGAATAAAAAGATTAGTTCTCAGTAGGAAGAATTCTAGACAGTTGTAAGTGGTGAGACACATCAAGTTGGGAGCAGCGAAGAGATGGTGATACTGTCCCTAGTCACAGTGCTGGCTGGTGTGAGGATCCGCGCTGGTCAGGAAGCTGCTCGCTACTGGACCGTGACAAGTGTATGAACTGAGGAAAGCATGTGTCAAATGTATCTGGTCTACAACAAATCAGAAATTTTACAAATTAAAAAAAAAATGCTTGGAATCACTGCTCCAGGACACCATAATATGCCAGGTGAGTACAGCTCATACTGTCCTGCGGAGAAACTGGGTAACTGCCTTCCAGCAAGCTTCGCAAAGGGAAGGGAAGGGAAGCTGGGGGTGGGGGGACAGGTAGAGGGAAAAAGGAAAGGGGAGAAAAGAGGAAAGAGGGAAAGGAAAGGAAAGGGAAAGGCAGCTAGGCGCTACAGGCCAGAGGCCATTCCCAGAAGCTGCTAGTGAAAGACAAATGTGTATCACTTACCGTTTTTCTTCTTTTTTTCACCTGACACAGAAACTACCCTGGCCAAATTTCAGCTTCCCTATACCACCACCACCGTCACCATTTACCAATCTTGAGTTATCGTCACTCTCCTTTTAAGATGCCCATGTGCATGGTTGGTATTTTCTAAATACTCACATGATTTTAGTTGATCTGTTAGGGTATTTTTATGTGATAAACAACCTTGCTCCCAGCTTTTCCATGTCTTTAAGATTATTTGTGTCTCTGGTTTTATTAAATAAAAATATATTACTAAAAATGTTTAGGATGTTTTAAAGTTAAAATTAAAGATCTTTAAATTAATGATAAATTATGAGCTAAGATGTCAAAATTGATTAATATACAGATTACTGGCCATCAGCTGAGAACTCCTCAGTGTCTGCTACCATGGAACTGTGTCCCATGAGTCAGTTCTTTATGGAAAATGCTACATACTATATCCCTATCATGGAGACTGACAGCATACTATAATATAATATAGTAATGAGAAGTGATATACTAAATGAAGAAACAGACTGAATTATGTATAACTATGAATTTCTCAAACTTAGTGAAATGAGACATTCTTCCTCTCAGGGGACACTTGCTAATATACCGCAGTAGCACTTGTTTGCAAAAAATGCTTAGGAGCAGTAGCCATCATCTTTCAGTCTCACTACTGAGCCTAAGGCCATTCAAATTAACTCCTTCCTATGATAATCCTGTCTATATACAATATCACAATGAGCAAACACCTTTATGTAATAATGCCTAAGGGATATTCCAACACATTTTAGCCATTTTGTAAATTTTCTCATCAGATCTTTATAACTTCATTTCAGGCTAACTTGGCTGCTCAAACTTGTCCATGACCTAAAGACAAATTCTTTCAACTTTGTATCTAAGCATAACAGTACATGACATGTTTAAAGAAATATCCCTATTAAAAAAAAAAAAGCAATATGGCAACTCTCCCTGGTTTTTCTGGATCTCATTGCATTAGTTTCTATGACAGCACGATTTCCTCCTAAGTGCTTTGTAATTGCTTTGCCTTGGTTTTTATAGAAAAGTCAACAAGAATGAGGAAAGAAATGCACTCTCTGATTTGCAGTCCTTGCCTTCTGAATAGGAAGCAGCTTTATAAATTAAATTGCACAAGTATTAGAATTAGCTGGAATCATTGAGAAGATATAAATTCCTTAAATTGGCACTTCACTCTCTGGTACAAAATGAGGTAAATGAAAGCGAAGAATTAAAAGTTTATCATAAAAAGGTAAAGCGATAGCAACTGAAGAACAGATACAAGCTTGGCAGCAATGGGCAAATGATTGAAATTTCAAGCTAGTTTTCTTTTGTTAAAAGCAGCTTCTCCAGTAAAGGAAAATTGATTAATCAGAGAAACTGACAAGATCACAGGAACCTGGTCAATTTCTCTTAGCAGCCAGCTCCATGTGTTAAAGACTTTGAAGCAGAAAGACACCCATTATCAATTTCCTACAGAAACTCTTTACACCAGGAAGAGGGAGTGGGGGTGGAAGCTGAGAAAGAGGAGAAAAACATACACAAAGTGGTGAGAGAAGAAAAATGAGTAAAAAAAATTAAAACAGCAGTGTTTTAGAAAAGATGGAAAATAATAGCACAAAGGAAACAAAGGCTAAAGTGACTTTATAGTGTTGAAGGATATGTCCTGCATCCTTTGTGATGCTGTATTTTTGCTAGCTAAAATAAGATGTTCCAGAATCTATTGTGGTTTCCAACCTCAGTTCTTGTTAGTATTATATTAAGAATTGGCGAAGCAACCAGGAGACAAGAGAAAATTTATAGCAAAAAACAGCAATAGGCATACTGTTCAATATATGGTAGGAATAAAATTAGTAACAGATTAGAGATGAGCTGTCCCTACTCTGTGTTGAGTAAATGAGTAGGATGGCCAACAATGGTATGAAAAGGTTAATTCAGTTAGTGCGGAGAGAGAATCTCAGTGAATAGGGAAGACACCTGGGTGACAACTAATAAACATTGGATGAGCAGGTAATGAATCAATCACTATTGAGATAGGGACATTTAAAGAGAGCATAAAGGTTATTTCCTTTAATATTAAATGAAAATTGTTCCTTTAACATAGATTTTTAAGTTCTATAATGCACGACAGCACCTGAAGTATATCTGTCACTTAAACGTAGGTCATATATGATCTGGGCATGAAAAGGATTACATACATTTGTGCAACTCTGAAAACAATTTGGGAATTTAAAGTTGAGAGGGGCTCCTGGAAACTCCCAATGTCACATAAAATTTTCAAACGCAAAGCACTATTTCTACCTTTTAACACCTGCATCATTTTCCTGCCCAGAATGCTTTTCCTCTTTGCTCTGTGGCCAAAGATCTTCTGTTCTCAAAGAAACAAAAATTCACCTTCTGTTAACTGTACATGACACTGACAATTTACTTAAAATGCTTCAATTAGGTATACAGATTCACTGAAACTTATATAAACCTGTAAGTTTTAATATTCTATGGCATTTGATTTTAAGACAAATGTATTACAGAATTTTAAATAATATATTTTAGAATTGAAGGTCACCTCTAATATGGTTAGAACTTAATTCCATATCAGCTAAAAGAAAAAATATTAATTTGCCTATAAAACTAAAAACTAGTTGAAGATTTACTGACCTTCTAAATTTTTATACAAAATAAATATATACAGCAAGTCTTTTTATAGTTTGCATGTGAAAATAAAGACATATATATTTACTTTTTCCAAGTTTCCCAGATGAAAAAATTTCTCGAAGGATTTACATTTTAAAAATGTGTCAAATATTCGCACTTGTGAAATTATGATAAAAATAATAATATAGAATGTTAGGTTTGCTCTTATTTCAAAAAAGATACACTTCAACAAGTATTATTTAAAGTCTGTCACTCAAGTGCAGAGAATATATGTGTTTCTCTATACTTTTTTTTAATTTATAAAATCCTATTTTTCCTATTATAATTTAATTAATTTTAAGCTCCTCTAACAAATAATTGGCAATAAATTGAAAGGGAACTGAAAGTTATTTTCCTCACTTGTGAAAAACATTTAGGCAAATAGCATAAAAATTAAATGATTCAAAAGTAGTTTTGAAGTTTTGAAGTAGTTATAAAGAGAAGAAAATATTCTAAAAGGTTAGCAGTGGTCATCTCCAGGAAGGTAGGTAATGGGTGACTTTTATTACTGTCTTTATATTCTTTGTCTAAACTTCCTATAAGCAACATAATCTGAATTATAATCTGAATAATACAGTACATAATATTCTAAAGATAAAAATGTTAAGACGTTTCATATATAGCTTTCAGTCCATATTGTTGCTTAAAATATGAACTTATTGGTAATTTCTTATCCCAAATGTTCAGGGCCTGTAAAATCATTTTAGACTATACTTCTGTCTGAACAAAAGATTATAAATACTAACCATAAAGCATTACATATTTGGTAGAGCACTTACCAGAGTCATTAAATTAAAGATTCTCAAATGGGGGCATTTGGCCCCATAGGGGACATTTAGCAATGTTGGGAGGTTGTTCTGGCTGTCACAAATGGGGAGGTGTTCTGTTGGAATCTAGTGGATAGAGGTCGGGAATATTGCTACACATTCTATAAAGCACAGGATAACCTCTTGCAGCAAAGAACAATCTGGCCTAAAAGGTCTGACAGTACTGAGATTCAGAACTTCTGTGGGTTGTTAACAACTCCTTGTCTTTATTAACAACAGCACTATATGTACCTCAAAGTATTATTTTTTAGAATGCTCTAGGATTCAGACTTAAGACTCATCATCTCATAAATATTGTTTTTATTTTTCCCCTTTCCCCCCAAATAAAACACCTTCTTCTTTTATGCTTATGTTCAAATCCTCCTGAGATTGATTTCCAGAGTTCAAATATTGTTATGAGATTTAAAAATTAAAGATGCGGTATTTTACACTGAATATTGTTAGTCTATGGTCCCATTATTTTACAGTGGAGACAGAAGATACACAAAAAAGATGAAGGGGGTGGGAGTTGGTGCATGAGGGCAGGTATTTTCATTCATTTTGTTTTGCTCACTGCTGTATTTCATATATTAGATGTTCAATAATTATTGGTTGAATAAACTGATGGAGCTAATCTTGATTGAGACTGCCTGCCACCAGATTCCCTTTAGAAAGTGATCTACCTGCAGAAGAAGCTCACCCCTTAAAGGCCCTAACATCAAATTATCATCATATGCCTGGTCTTCAATTCCAAAGCTTTTTTATCCGATTGCCTAAATTTCACGTCCTGGTTCTTTTATGTACAGACTCTAGGAGAGGCAATCAAGTCTCTGCTCTGATCATTAAGATCTCAAAAACAGATGATAGGAATGTATGTGGCATTTTGAGATTATACATAAACTTAATTACTGATTGTATATGAAGGATAGAGAAGAATCATGAGTCAGAAATGACACTAAATAATCTAATTCAGGAGAACAAGCCTGAGATGAGAAAGGTAAGAGGCAGGTGCTCCAACTTGAAATCAGGACATATAAAAAAGGAATGATTATTGCGGCTAGTTCTATCCAAGGGAAAAAGAAACAGAAGCAGAGAGAAGGTAAGACTCACAGACATTAAAAGAATGGGGAGTGTGTTAACAGAAAAATATAAATAAATGTTCCCTCAACACTGAATAAGCCAACTAACTTAACAGTTGCAAAGAGAATGCCATGTGCTTAGACTGGCGATTTTCAACTGGCGTGCCGCAAGCATTTCTAAAATACGCAATACCTGACTCTTTGGTTAGGGGCACTGACCTCTTTTCTCTTAAACTGTCAAATTAAAAAAAATGACAACAGCCAACACAACAACAGCTGTCCGGTGTTTTGTAGAATTTTAGTAATTAGTTTGTGTGCCATGAGATGAAAAAGGCTGAAAATCGCTGGCTTAGATTGATAGGAACTACCCCTTATGTTAGAGATGGAGACATCTTTCTCAGGGACATATGGAGACAAAGGTGGATACATAAATGAAATTATCGGGGTTTTGATAAGAAGGAAGAATGAATGCTGGGTATGCAACTACCAGTGTCCACTACAAAAACCTCAGACCAATTTCATGTAAGTAGTTATCAAGAAAGGCTATCCTCATCCTACACTTGTGGAACTGACTTGAATCCATTATGATCCTGACTTTTGTTAATTAACTGAGATGCATATGTCTACCTTTTTCTCTGTTAAGTTTAATATTGTGTGGTGTGTCCCATTTGTCTGCTAAGTCTTGCCCCTATCACACTTATACCAGATATCCTTCTCTGCATTATATTAACTGTGGCATATCTACATTTTTTTAAATTAAAAAAAATAAACAAAAAATGACAGTAAGGATACCCCTTACTCGTTTTCCAGGCACTAGGTCTGACACTATAAATACATTAAGTCAAATCCTCATGACTTTAAAAATTAGTATTGCTATCTAAGGTTACGTGGCAAAATTCAAACAGTGGAGCTGGGATTCAGACCCAGGTCCATGTCACTCCAAGGTCTCCAGTATTTACATTTACTACCATCTCATATCCTTAATGATATTGCCATTTAAAACATTTATTGAACATTCACGTCAATGTTCTCTGGCATTAAAAGAGAATTAGACAGATAAGCCCTTCCCTTCTAATAAACTGCAGACACCTTAGACTTAGCAGTAAACTGTGGTAATAAACATAGTACAGAAGCCACCATCTTTTCTGCTATAAAAACAAACAAACAAAAAAAAACCCCAAAACACAGAAGCCTAAAAGTGTTCTGGGTCCACAAATGCAGTTTATCATATATAACTCAATGCATAATGAATATATAACAGTAATATTAAAAAGAAACTAAATATAAGTGGGACACTTGAATTTTATAAACAAGAAGAGCAAGAGTTCACAAATACTCTCTTGAAAAATATAAATCCAGCTAGTTCCCTATAATCCATATTTTAAATCTAATGGCAGATAGAAAAAAATATTCTAAGGTGTTATACTTGTATCAATGTTTTAAAAATGTTTTTGAGTAGAAATTATATGGGAAACATGTACCTATATATTGTAGAGAATACAAAATTTATGACAAGTGACTCATTTATAAAGAGTTTGGGAGTTTATAAAGAGGAATTAAGCAATTCTAACTAGAATAATGAGAAAAGGCTTTAGGGGAATAAAGGACCTAAATTTGGGGCTAGATTCTGAAAGATGGCAAGGATTTCCCAAAAGTGAATTTAATTGCAGAACAAATGCCTTGGTAGAAGAGAGTTTACACTAGACTCTTGGGATGATCAGGAGGTAGGGTCAAATGGTGGCCAACTGGGGTCTCTCCCCAGGGAATGGTAACAGTGACAACCTAGTACTGGCAAGCAGCTAAAACAAAACACATACAAATGTTCCTTGATCTGGTGAGGAGTTGGACCATTAGAAAGGAATATATGTGATTGCCATCTAACTGTATTTTTAAAGCTATTCTATCAAGATTACTAATACTTACCATTCTTATATTCTCTTAAATATACTTGTTTGTTACATTTTTATATTTGTCCTTTACTTAACATTAAAAAATTTCAAAATATCTTTGGTTCATTCCATAAAACATAAGTATTATATTATATTCACTATTATTTTTCAGATATAAATTATTACTTCTAAAATCCTCTTCAAGCTAATTGTAAGATTCCATGACCATTCTGCCCTAGTTTTTCAAATTAGGGTCAACCCATATAAGAGACCTGAACAAATGCACGTGGAGCTAAGTAAAGAGATTGCCCTTTAAGATGAAGAAATGCTACCAAAGATTGCTAGAGTACAACGGAAGTAACTTGGGCCCTTCAGTTTACAGAGTTTGCCCCATTTTCTTACTCATCCTGAAACCAACCAACCAACCAACCAACCAAAAAAATATTTCATAATGATCTAAGGAATCTCCATTTTCTTACTCATCCTGAAACCAACCAACCAAACCAACCAACCAAACAAACCAAAACGATTTCATGACAATCTCTCTAAGGAGGCAAATTATTAAAACATTTTTGGACTCAACAATATCAATTTATTTTCATTGTTAGCCTATTTTATGAGTCAGTTTGTAGTTTAAAAAGCCTCTACGCAAAAATATGTTAGACACACAAAGATTATCTTCATAAAGATGACAAATGATATACAGTAAAATATTTCATATATATACTTTCTTTGGAAATTTAGGTAAGTACTACAAATATTAGTCATTGTTTAGAAATGTTACAACTGCCTAACTGTCCATTAGTTTTGTTCAGAACAGACTCTGTTCTTCAGTATTAGGAAAATCACTGACAACAGCCTTTAGAAAAAGTATAAAAGATTTAACTAAATCTAAGTAAAGAAAGGAAAGTGAAGGACTGTATTTGACTTTGCTAACACGTAAACAAAGCAGAGTTCTTTTTCATGACGAAGATATCCAGGTTTACCAAAATAATTCTAAATTCATTAAGAATAAATTTGAAAAACTCTGATATCTTCACACATATTAACTTCTTCTCAATTACATTCTTCTCCAAGGGATGACTCACTTCTGCTGAAGACAGACACTTTGTGCTGAATGACTGCTTCCCACCCCCTCTATCTCTGAAGCTAGGGCCTCAGGCTTCCTTCCCGAATGGGAGTGGGGGAGGGGGAAAAGAAGTGGAGGAGGAGACTAAACAGAGAGACCACTTAGGGCCCTAATAATTCCTGGTGGCAGATCAAATGGTAATGTTAGGGCAGGGAATAATTTGGGGGCAGCTTAATGCTTTAATGACTTGGGTAATTTCTTTTTTCACTTTACCTGAAAAAATATAAATTGAAATAATTAACTCCATTCCATTAAGCTCTCACTCTTGACAACATTATCCCTTGTCTTCTGAGATTTTTCCAAAAATTGTCTGAATTCTGTAAATTTGGATAATGGAATATATGTTGAGCATTGAATCTCACTGGAAATTCTGGTTACCTTCAGAAATATTAATGACTTAATAGTGAGCAGAGTGGTCAGTACCTAAAACACAATTTCCCATACATTATTGGTAACTTTTAATATCACTAACATCTTTAAAACAATAAATACTCAACCCTAAACTAAAGAATATGTACTGAAACAAGTGTCCATATTTACTTGGTCCTCTCATTTATTATGAAGTTTATTTTAGGAGAAGGAAAACCCAGAAAACAAATCATTCATCAACTATATAGGTACAAATAAACCACATGAAAACAAGTAGCAATATCCCAAATGGTGTTACTCCCACAAATGAGGCTTGTATGTTTAACTAAACATGAAGGCACCTAAAGCTGTATAAATTCATTTTAAAAACTACTTTTATGCATACAAGTTAAAGAAATCTTTTGCAGGAAGAAAAGAGTTATAGAAGGAAAAAACATTCAACTTTTAAATCTTTAGTATCAAATTTTGTTAAGGGAAAAACGATGTGGTACACGCAAAAAAATTTTTTTAATTAGGTTTATGTTTCTTAATCTTATTTTAAACTCACAATAACACCAAGATACTAACTAGATTATTTTTCAACAATATTCGTCAGTACTAAATACCTTGTTATCCAAATGGTAAATGGAGTGTCACATATTTCAAAGGTTTAGTACCCTAAATCTTTCCCCAAAGCAAAATTTTAGTGACAAAAATAAACATTAAATAACATATCAATAAATATTTAAGTTAATTAATTAAGCTGAAGTTGAAATGTTCAACTGTAAAGCACATGCAAAATAAATCACTAACTATAAATTTTAATATCAATGAAAACATGGACCCGCACATTACAGGTTTCATTACCAGGTCCTTAGTCATTGAAAAGCTGATAATCCACTGTTATTAATAGAAACTTAAGTAGCTTTTCTATGTATCTCAACAAAATTTTTTATATTTACAAATCAAATTAACCAAGTCATCTTGGAGCAATACAAGTAAAATCATAGGATTAAATATCACTGTCCTTTGAGATCTGTAAGACAATGAAAATGTAAGGAACAAAGCTTTTTTATGTAGCAATCATCTAGAATATTTTATTGAAACATTATTTTAAGTAAAAATGCATACTATGTTCATGCTCTTCCCTAAAAAAAATGCTTACTAAATTTAAAAGTAGTATTATTCTTAGAAGTCTTTTAAAAGTACTTGCATGAAAATATGTGCCTCCAAAAAACACAGAAAAATCATTGAGAAGATCTTTAAAACTACTGTTGTTTCAAATATTTTATTTATTATATGGGGACAGCTATATTGTTTATTCAAAGAGAATTCAAATGTTTGGAAAAACAGCTAAGAAAAAATTATGATAATTTTAAAGATTAAATATTTAATAGTAAATTATAATATCATGTTTATATCACCAAATTAGGACCAAATATCATTTATCCTCATGTTCTCTAATTTCATAATGAAATATTAGCCTGATATAAATATTCAAAGAGCTGGATAGCATTTTTCCCCTAGTAGCTAGCTACATTGCTTATTATAGAGAAATGACACAAAAGAGCAAAAAATATATATATTCAATTAATTCCTTCCTATTTTGCATGCAGTCTTATAAAACATTTTTCTTTTCTTCCTACCAGCAATTTTTCATTGCTAAAATCATCCCAACCACTGCCCCTACTTTCTTTACACTGAGTTCTGAGAGAGAAGCTATGGTTCAGAAACCTCAAATGATGCTAGAAGATAACTGACAGAAAAATAAGTACACCGAGAAACTATCATGATGTAGATAAAAAGATCAGTATTATTTAAAAAACCTATTTAAGTAACCTTTTGTTGGCTTCCTAAAAAAACAACAGTATGGATGTAAAAATAAGGTATAGTGACTCAAAACAAATGTTTTAAAGCATAAAAAAGCATGAATTAAGAGGCAGGTTTCAATAAATACTTCACATAAATATAAAACTTTGATAGCTTATTCATTTTGAGATTCACTTCAGCACTATCTGTAACTAACTAAAAGGGAAGTCACATGACTTGCACAATGAAAGAGAAAGAACAGTTTTCTTTCCTTTCTACAGGAAGAAACAAAAGCTCGGTATTAGCTATCCAAGGCCAATGGGTGGGGCCTGCAAGCCAAAAGCTGTAATGGATTGAGGTTAATCTTAATGGGGGCCCACTTTAGTCTTCTGAATGCATCAAAAATGTGAAAAACTGCAACCAGCGCTTACAAAAAATAGCAAGTATTTAATTGAAGTTAGGTTTTAGAACTAGAAAATTCTACTGGGACATAATTCAGTTTATAAACAATGTTGCTGCTTTTGTTGGGGTAAAATCACCTATGATAGCCTACACAGATACACACACCATCCCCCCACCGGCACACAGACACTTCACAAGCTTCTTGAATAAATAGTATCCAATGACCAGGGTGATGGGTGGTCCTGAGGTCCTGAACCAGAGCTGTATACTTTTAAAGGATGCTGCGATAAGAACAAAGTGTTTTGTGTTTGTTTAAACCTGGGTTTATATTTAAACTCTTTATACCATTATTTATACAGTTCATAAACTTGTGCTATAATGATTCAGACAAGTTTTAAGTGTCAGCATAAATGCTGGAAATTAAACACATCAAAACAAAATACTTTGACTTTTTATAGATCTGATTCAAATTAACTAATTCAATTTACTTAAAAGTAATCACTACATCTCAAAGATGTAAAATCTCAATCTGAGATATTTTCATTACCAACAGGATGCTTTTATAGTATCTTATGAAATCGCATGTATTGAAATAAAGTTGTATACATCAAATAAGCTGCAATGCAATGAAAAACTTCTAAAAACAGTGAAATTAAGCCATGTGGAGTCACAATCAAGTACCAACCATTTTTTTATACTCCAGGCTTTATTATAAGTCTAATAAAAAGAGATTTCCACCCCCCCCCCCCCCCCAGAGCAGAAAGGCAGGATTTACAAGTGGCCCAAGGAAAAGATAAGCAGTGAATAGTCCTGACCTCAGCTTCTCTGGCTTGATCAAGTGGGTCTGCAACCTGAGCCAAAGGGCGCAAATTCCTCACCATTCAAATTTCTTCAATGGCATGGGGGAAGAAACGGTGAAAGGGGCAAACATGCAAATCCAACTGTCTTTAGATTTAGTATTGAACTAAAAATTTTAATTAGAGAGCTAAAAAAAAAATGAGGTCAATACTGTGATTAAATTTCTGGTTCATAGTTTAACCAATCCTAAAAAGGGAAGGTTTTTTCTTGGTAAAATTTTAAAAAGATTCATTCATTTGTCTTTTAAAATATAATATATTGAATTGTGTTAGTTATTTGCCTCTAATATCATTTAATCTATTTAAAGGAGTTGCTGAAAAGTGGAATTAGTTTCCAAGCACGTGTCCCATATTATGATGATACTGATGTATTTTTAAAATCAAAACTTCAGAAAAAAGTTGGTAGAATTCATTCCAAGCTTTAAAAGACATCAGTAATATATTAAGCATTTAAGGCGATACATATAATGAGTGTTATCAGCCTTCTGTTACAGACTGAACTGAGGATAAAAATAATTCATCTGAATGAAAAGCTGTTCAAAGAATTTAGGCATTCTAATATCTGAGAATATATCAAGTAATGGCCTAGGAAACTGCTTGCAAAGCTTAAGGAAAGAAATGATCATTAACAAACATGGCCAAGTAAACTTAATTTTAAATTTTACATAGTCTTTCTATAACACAGCACAATAAAACTGAATAAAAACCTTGACGTTATTATCAGAATAAACTTACAAGGTATTGAAATAGAGGCCAACTTTAAGATAGACAAAAATAATAAATATAAGTAGGTTTTGATTTTTAAAAATGGACCCATAACAAAAGGTTAAAGCAGCTGGTAAAAACTTAAGTATGTTACTAATAACACCATAAAATGATAGGATTCTGAGCACTGGTAATGATAGCTTCTATGCATGGAATCTGAAAACTATTTTAAGACTGATGAGAAATCATATTTAGCTCAAAATTTAAAAACATTTTAAAAATTCAGTTATTCCCAAACTAAATGTGTAGAGGTTATATCATTAGACTTTGTAAAAAGAAACTGAATAATGCATGGGAAAAATGATCCTTTCCTTTTATACCTTGTATGAAAAGAATGGGAATTAGAAAATTTTTATTAAAAAGTTTGCTAAAGGAACAATACAAAAATATACTACAAACTAGAGAACAGAACTCTTAAATCTATCATACATTTTACACCTAGTATGTGATCAATAAAAAAGAGTTAAATAAATAAAAAGGTAATACTTTTATGTGACAATAAGTCATCCTGTTGATTTACACTTCTAAGAATGTTTATACAAAAACTCAGTTAAGATAGAAAGTCATTATAGTTCCCAAAAGAAACAAAACTCAGTAAGCCAAAATCCACCCTGGCTGGTATGGCTCAATTGGACGGAGCCATCCCAGTAAACTGGAAGGTCTTAGAGGTTTGATTCCGGGTGAGGGCATATGCTTAGGTTGCGGGTTCAGTCTCTGATTGGGGTGTCTATGGGAGGCAACTGACCAGTGTTTCTTTCTCTCTTTCTTCCTCCCACCCCCATCACCACTTTTTCTCCCCTCCCTGCCTTCCCCCTCTCTAAAATTAGTAAGCATGACTTCTAGTGAGGAAATCAACTAACCAACCAACCAACCAACCAACCAATCAACTGAAATTCTCCCTTTAGGTATGCAGTGAGTTTATACTCTATGGAAAGTACCATAAGGATAAATGAAATTAAGATTGAAGATCAGTGAAATGCATACTAATTAATCTCACTTTCACAAACACAGAAGCTTCTAATGTAAAGATAATTTCCAAGCAGAAATAACTAAAGAGAAACAAGCAAAACACATGAAGATGAATGTGAATTGCATTTGATAAAGGATACTAGTTGTAGCCTATACCTAACTAGATGAAGTTAAAAAGAACCAGGTCAGTTAACCAGTAATATAACATACTAATAATCATATAAGACAATTGAGCCTTTTCTCTTTAAAGGTGACTACACATGGGCACAAGGGAACTTTCTGGGATGACTTAATGTTCTACATCATGATTATGGTAGTAAGTTATACAATTTGTCAAACTCCTCTAATTGTATACTTAAATTTTGTGAATTTTATCCTATATAAATTATACTTCAATAAAGCTAAGGCAAAAAAAGAAAATAAATGACATGGGCTTATTTACTATCTTTTAAAAATTCTGACAATGATTTACATGATAAAAGTATTAATAAAAATAGAGTGCCCAAAGTATAATTAAACCTAAAACCTGGGATTGTTATAGTTTTGAAGTTACTTTAATGTATATTACACTAATCAATCCTTACCCTATCCCTTAAAAATAGGGAGGAAAGGCATTATTGACAACATTTTACCCATAAGAACACTGAAATTCTGAGGGAGTACCAAATAGTAAGAAACCAACCAAGAGGCAGAGCCAAACCCAAACCCAAACCTTCATTTCCAATCTTTGTTTTCCTCACTCTACCACACTACTTCTACTTTGTAATAATTACGTATAACAAACATTAATGTACCCTTACTATCTCCCACGCTCTGTGTTAAAGGCTTTATGTGTGTAATAACATTTAATCCTCATAATAACCCTCTACAAGATGGAAACATTTTTGTTCCTTCAATTATAGGATACAGAGACACAGGCAAAGTAACTTACTTCCCCTACAGACATATAATAAACTAGGATTTGAATACTGATCTATTTGACCAGATCCTATATCATTATGTCTCACAAGGATTAATTAATTATTAATATAGCAATAGACATTAAATTATCACAGCAGGTCTATTTAAAACAACATTTTTTCCTTAATGTATACTGATAAACACACAAACTGTACGGATATACCTGAATACACAGGTAAAAATTTCATGGTACAACAAACTATTAAAAATACCTATGTGACAAAAATATTTCCAAGCCTTACTTTATATCCAGATACATTAAACAATATTAAATACCATACAGTCATAATAAAAAGCTTTGCAGTTCACTGTAATACAAATTAAGCTACTAATATTATACAACATATTTTGCCCAATTTTAAAGAGAGCACATAAAAGAAGATACCAATTTAATTTTCCACCATGAATATATGCCATTGAAGATAACCATGATTTTACTGTGGCAAAGACTAGTGTCCATTTTAGTTCATTCGTTCAAAACATACTTTCTGGGCAGTTTACGTAACATCTCTACTCTTTACAACAAACTGAAAAGTTAGGTATGATTACTCCTATTTATAGCTGATTGTAGAAAGAAATGTAAGACTACATCTATCAGTTATCTATAAATCTTATTTTAGATGGCATTTCCAAATTGTCAATTACTTAGACATCGGGGTGGGGGCGGGGGGTAAGGTGGGGGAGCAATAATCAGATTATCTTCCAATTTGTTGCTAGATAAAAGATAAGATTAATCATGATGCGACCATTCAACAGAACATTCATTAAAAAGATCATTTCTAAATGTACCCCACTGATCTGCAACTTATTTTCTTGAATATATTATTGTTATTAACTCTTCTGATACTAGAAGATGTTACAATACAATCACACTATTTGAGTAAAATAAAAATCATTTAAGTTTCTCATGAATTGTATGTACTACAATGCCATAACCCATAGCAATTATATATTGAACAAGCTGAACTTCTTGTCACTTAAAATTCATTCAGAAATATCTCAAGGTATGAAGAATTAATAAAATAACTATTTCATTTATTTCATATTTTACTCCATGGCAAGTCTAAATTTCCAGTTTAATTAATCAGAAATATCACTTTATTTGTTTAGGTTATACTTAGCTTAGAAATAAAAATATAATACCCCATATTTTAAACTAGTAACTTTTATGTCAATCACACTATCAAAAGAGCTACTCAGTTAAGATATATAAAACTATCCTCAATATTTATATAATTAATGAACAAGAAGAATCCAACCAAGTTCATATAATAAGGGTTCTGTGCTGGCCCAAAGTAACAAAATTTACAATGAGGAACACACTTTTTAATCTACCATGTTGAGTGCAGGTAACAAAGTTTTTAACTCCTCATGAAACCCAAGAACTTTGAGATGAGTCAAAGACAGGTTAAAGATGTTATGCTGAACTGCCTTCATTTATTGTGAATGATCTTAAAAAAAGAAAATATTCAAAAATAAAAAAGGGAAATATTTGAGTTACATCAATAATCTGCAGAAAGAGGGAGGAAGGTTATCTTAAATATGTACTCAATTCACATTTCATGTTTAAATTGAGTGAGAATAACATCTTTTTAGAAGTACACAAAAAGGGGAAATAGATCAGCATTTGAAAATCAGAAGGAAATTATCCAGTATCTTTTATGAAACAGTCATATAAAACTTTTATTTAAATGTCTTTAAGTGTGATTAAATTTAAGGCATTTCTTTAGGGATTCTCCCAAATTGGTCAGCTGGGTAAAATCATCATGAAAATTTGGTAGGTTTAAGAACTATCTTCAAAATATTAAAATGCATAATTTACTAACAAATGAGCTTTAACTATTATATGATCACATTTTAAAATTTCTAAGATTTGTCTTTGTTTAAACAATAATCACATCTATTCTGCATGTGAAAGTTTTCACGCCTATGACAAAAGTAGATATAGCTAATAAATTATGATGAAATACTATGAAAAGTCCTTAAACATGAACATATTGAAGTGAATCTTCAAATGTTTTAAGCTATATAATTAATATTAAAAACAATGAGATATGAACTTTATGATGTCAACTGAAGTATAATACTTAAAATTTTCATATATATATGTCATCTTCAAATATTTTCATACCTTATACTATTAATGAAATGTTTTAAATTCATCTCAATTATAATAATTATCATTTCTTCTATTTCTATAACTCTTTGAGATGTTTTCTAAGCAAAGTAATGAAAAGAACATAAAATATAAAAATCTTTGTAATATGGACGTTTGTATCCTTTGTAAAGCTCAAATTATAAGTCCGAAATACAGAGCATAAAGAGAAAATATCAATACTATAAAGGTAAATGAAGAATTCAAAACCAAATTAGTAAAAACATACTTAAGCCTACTAATAGTAGCTAAATTGCAATCATTTTGAATTACTGTCTGTGAAATAAATTCTTACATAAATTGTGAAATAAAGAACTATATTTACGTTAAAAATCCGAGAATTCCAAATATAACCCAACAGGTGAAGAAATATTACTACGCAAATACGCTTAAGAGTGGGCAATAAGAAGAATGGATTCTATTCCTCCCCTAAACAAAATAAATTTCAAATGATCATTTTATCTTACTAGGTGAGATAAGGACTTTGGAAAGAAATGTCAAAATATATGCAAGAAAAACTTATAGGATAACAAATATCAACAGGTAGTTATTGGGGAATATTGCCCTTCTCCAGAAAAGATCTCATATTTAATTACCATGAAATTCATCTAAAGTACCATCAAATATTTAAATCCTATTAAAAGCTTATAACATTTCAAAAAGTTGCCAGAGTTCTTTCCAGGTCATTTAAACATGTTACCCCACAATCTAAATGACAATGCAAATTTTAAAAATTTATTAATAACAATAAACTGATAGTATTAGTTATTGGCACTTATAAATAACTGTATTCTAATTGATGAAATTCCCTTAGTGGGAACCTAACCTAGACTTACAAATCTGTATTAACCATGTATACCCTTCCTTCAATTAAGACAAAATTATTTCCCATTGGATTCTTAGGTAAGAAATTCCTACAAATATATCGTTATTAACAAACTTAATCATCATAATTGTCAAACATTAAATATTTTAAGGATCACCTCAAAGACTGCACTGTGACAAAATTCACAAATTATATTTCTGTTAAGTTTGTAAAAATAAAATAGTCATTATTGAACGCTATCAACATTTCAGTATTGACATGTTTCAGAATACATATATATTCATTAATAGCCCATAAAAATAAGATCATTTAAATCACAATTTAATATTAGGAAGTCAAATGAGACTGTCATTTTAAAACAGCAGTGGTCACACACCATCTTCAAAGAGCAGAATTTCACTGCATTTACCAAATAGTCTAAAGATAGGTAAAGTTCAGCACCTAAGTCATGTGTTTTTTTTTGATTAGCTGGTGACATTAAAAGAAACCAGAAGTTTGATTTTACTATTGAAAACAAATTTTAAATAGACTTTTGTAACAATGTACAAATCTACTTTAAAAAATACATATGTGTTCCTATCAGCTGAATTATTTTTGATGTACAGTTCTTTGCAGTCAATATTTTCAAAAGAATAAGAGTATTCTGGGTGCACTGGCATAAACTTTTAAATACTACTTTTAAAAAACTAAAATAATTTATTTTTATTTCCCAAGTATATACTATTAAAAACATGTGTCTGAGTACTTAAAAAACAATCCAATAACACATATATTTATCTGAACACTCAGAAAACACCTACGTCATATATTTAATACAATGAGTAGATATTGGTCCAGGAGAACATTTAAAATTCCTAAATAGCCATGTCTATTTTTCATAACAAAACAGTAATGGGGGAAAATCTAATTTATAATTATATATAAAACCTAGTATGCTTTCAAAAATGCTCAGACAATAAAAATGGTAGCAAAAGTAACTAAAAACTTGTAAAAGGCATTTACAAAATTGTCCTGAATTGCAACCTAATTGTATAAGCAAAAGCAATGCTCACATGATACCCATGCACATCATTTATGACAATCTAATTGTAACTTTTAGTTGCTTGGATAAAATCAGTAGGATTCCTGCCTCCTTCCAAACAATCATTCATATAATTTATATGTAATTCAAGTCTGAATACAAGTCAGAAACCCAAGTGTCAAAGTGAAGAAGCAAAAAATTATAAAGTAAGTGATACCAAAGTAATTTTTCCCTAAAAAGGGGATATATTTTTAAAAAAAAATGTAACCATAAAAAATCCCCTAAAATATCACTTTCTAATTTTAAAGTTAAAGATTATCACTGCCTGTTTTTTTTTACATCACAAAAACATTAATACTTAAGTTTTATTGACTTTTTACATACTTCTTAAACAGAATGTATCTAGGAAAAATACATATACACATATTTAAAGAGCATTTTTATCACATGTCATTTTAATATTGTTCTTTAGTAAACACAAAATGTGTAACAGAAGATTAAAGCAAGTCTTAATCAATTATTGTACACTAGAAACTGTTTGCTATCTATAAAACTTTTTCAGCAATATAATTTCTGAATTTAGTAAATACAGGAATGATCAACATAGAAGCCTTATATAGCTTAAATTTGGATGTCTCGTGGTTTTAAACATTGAATAATAAGATGTCTAAAATTTGAATATATTAAAGGTAAACATAGAAAACAAAATTATAACAAGGTGTGATCAAAGAAGAAAAGAGCTATTTTTTTCATTCATCTATAAAACAAATTTATGAGATCGTAAAGGACAATTTAACAACCTAAAGAAGGTTCAAAGTGGGGAAAGCCAGAGCCTGACAGAACTGAATCTGTCAATGATTTCAGTCATTCAGTGCAGGGGGGAAAAAGCAGAAAATGTGGCTTCCTTTTGCAATATAAAGTAGGAGCATAAAATTCAGTAGCCTGTCTGTGAATGTCTAGTTATATATTTAAACCCTGTTTCAATTCACAGATTATGCTGATCCTTCCACATATAAACAGCCAATAATGATGGCCAGGCCTTTAGGAAAGGAAAACACACACCACACAGCAAGGTCAGGAAGCTACCAAGCACCACAGGACAACAGATCAAAACAGAAAGGTTTCATATGTTTCTACTGTTTATATGGTTAATTTGGAGATGATATTCCTTAGGGGGAAAGGAGGTTGTAAATATTACCAGGAACGTGCAACACAGTATCAAATACAATATATAATTTTCATACAGACTGTTTCCCGCATGTATCCATGTCAACCTGTAGTATTTATAGCTATTCAATTTTTAACTTACATGTCATGACAAAGTAAACCTCTTCACTCTTAAATCCCTTCTATCTAAGAGTTAATTACAGGGAATTTATAGTCTTTAACTTCTTTTGATGAAATGATCAAACTTGCAAACTCTATCTTTTTTTACTATAAAGAGATCAAGCAATAGAGAGAAGTGGATTGAAAGGGGATGAGGTATTAAATTATTTCTGTGTAAAATTTTTAAAATGAGAACCAATAACATTCTGTTTGGTATTAACATCTTAAAAAATTACAACACACTATAAGCAATGGTGGAAATTTACCCCCAAGTAGCAGACTAGCACATTCTAAACACACCAGCTAGAGCCGCCTCTGGCCACATGTTTTTTTGAGTTCAGTCTCTTAAAGAGACAGTATCCTTGGACGTATGCCCTACACGACCCGCATTTCTAAAATGTTTGATTACTAAGTATCCACTCCTGCATTTCTTCAAATTCCAACTAGGCCAACAGTGTTCTACTTTATTTTACTGTAAAATCAAATTATTTTGACTTCTACAAATGACTACCGGGCAGGCGATGAAATAACAGGGAAAGCTACTGACTAGAGATGTCTAAAATATGAAGACCTATAGATTTCTTTTAACAGCGAACTGTTGTGCTGTGTTTTTTTAAAACGTAAAACGATCACCGTTCCTTCATTCATTTACCTACTCACTCACTAGGCGTCAGCGACAGAGTATATTGTAACCGATAACACCGGAAGCTATACCACTGCAATTTCTCTGTCGAATGAAGAGATGGAACTTACTAATAACGTCAACCAGCACCCAAGAAGTAAAATATCAAAGATTTCATTTTCTGTTTAGGAAAAATACCCAGGAAGGGGCCTATCCACATATACTAAAAACTGTATTAACTTGTGACTATAAGAAAGACTTTTGTTTTTCAATATACATAAGGGCACATTATTGTATAGCCATTGATAAAATTACTGATCAACTCCTCCACGTGGAAAAAAGTGAAGAGGGTGGAAAAAGTCTGGCTTACTTGGTGTACGAATACATCGACTGGAATATCCAAGGGGCTTCCCTCTCGGTTTATCATGGAGATGAATCCAAATCCCATTCGCACATTGAACCACTTACAGTGGCCAGTTCCGTGCAAAACCTGGGATTCCTCCTCTGCCTGCTCCGGCAGCTTCCCAGGCTCTTCTCCACCACCTTTGCTTGCCCCGCCTGAGTAGAACAGGACAAAAAAAAAAAAGTCAGTTAGTCTGTTTTGCCATACAGTTCATGGAAAGGGGGGGAAAAAACTGCTTGAGACCTGTGGGGGGCGGGGTGGGGGAAGTCGGGGAGAGAAGGAAATACTGAAACGCGATTAAATGGTTGAGTCCTTCTTTTCTTCTACAGAAAATATTTAAAATGTAAAGGGTTAAAAGGGGAAGCGGGGGAGGGGGAGCCACACTGTTCTACCGATCACATCCACTTCCACGGTTCTGTACACACGTGTACTTTTTCATTTAACTCCATATTTTCACTCACACGTTACAGTACATCATGAGATACTTTACTTGCATATTGCTGATTTAACACTGATCCCATTTACAAAGAGAATTTTTCCTCAAAACTCTTCTCTCCGGCAGGCACGAGGAGGAAAGAAATCGTGAAGATGGTTAGAACTACTTTAGTGCACATGCCGCAGCGAACCCAGGGTTATCTGCAATGTGCATTCCCCTCCCCCCATAACTTTAGATTAAAGTTGGGCTGGCATGGGGGAGGGGGCAGGTGTATAAAAGTTTTCTTGGGCTCACTAACTGAAACTGCGCTTAATCACACTCAAACAATTCAAACAATAGCCCCCTGAAAGCTTTTCAAGTTGTGAATCAGTGTGGGCGGTACAAAACATTTTTGGAGATCTGTAACAATAGGTTGCAGAAAGCCCCCTTGCGCGATGGGGGGTGGGGGTAATGCCCAGTATTGGGGTAAAACTGGGAAGGGGGGGACGGGCAAAGAAGGGTGGGAGAGGGGGAGGGGGAAGAGAAAGGAAGAGAGAAAATCACAGTAAAACAATAGAAAAGAAAATTAACCTTCGGCCATGTTGCCCCACGGGCTCTCTGCTCCAAACTCGTGAGATGAAAACTTTCCCTTTGCAACGGAGTGATCTTCTGCATCAATCTAACATCTTGATTTTGTGCGATCACAAATTTAGCTCGCATGGTCTAATGTGCTTTCCCTCTTTTGATTTTTTTCTCTTCTCTCTCCAGTTTCTGGCTCCCTGAGCACACGTGACTTTGTCAATTACATGCTTTCTTGCTACTAATTTCACCTCGGTTCCTTAAGGGGCCGGCAAGAGGAAGAGATAACCAATCGCCATTTCATCTATGCTGACATCAAAATAATTTATGAATGAACACGAAAAACTCAAACATGTTATTTTAAAGACAATTTGGGACGCTTCTTTACGATAAATCAGAATGCTGACTTCGTGCTTTTACTTAAACACAATGGAGGGTCCTTGTGAATCGTTCAGAAAAACGGCACAGTCATATATGTGCACACGCGTGCCTTACACACAAGCCAGTCCAAATAATCTCATTTAGGGGAAAAAGCCATTTAAATAAAGCAACTGAGGTTACGCCTTTTTTTCCTGTAAGAATTCAGCTACCCGATAGCAGTAAACCTGCTTTGGACGTGAATCTCATATTTAATATAGTTTTTAGAGGAAAATATATAATTTACAAAAGATCTAATTAAACCTAATTACCTCCCCATGAAAGTTTAGATAATTATAATATACACCTACAGTAAGACAAAAGCACACAATTACCTGATTCTACCCTGAACACTTTCAAATTTAAAATAAATTCTACGGGAAAAAATTGCTATCACCTTCATGTAGTCAAATTGTGTTTAGGATTATAATTTCGGAACATTTTGGAAGAGGTTGGTAAGAAATTGTACTTCACAGGTTTCTCCACCATCTCTTTTCCGGGGGAGGAGATGTGATTAATGACTTCCTAAATAACAGCCCGGTTTTCCAGCGTAACATAGAGTGAACCTCAATCAGTGGCGACTGTTCCCCAAGAGCAAGACAGCGTAGGGCAGGGAGGGGGAGGGGTACGCTGGGCAGGGGAGGTGAAGAGGAGCCGCCAGCAGAGGCGGCTGCAGAGCCAGAGAAAGAGGTGGGGGAGAAAAAAGCAGGCGCTGGTGGGGGGAGGGGTGAAGAAAGAGAGGCAAGTGGGAGAAAAAAAAGGTAAATTTATATAATATTGATTGGACCCCTACATTTTAAAAGTCAACTACCAGTAGACAGAAGAGTCGAATAAACGAAAATTTAATAACGGATTAGGCTCCTACGCCGTCCCCGGCCCACCCCGTTTTTAAATGCTTTCCCTTTACCTTTCAGATCTGTTCAAATGACTGCAGACTACTAGATAAAGACACCAATATTACAGTCCTAATCGAATACTACACTAAATATTATAGATCAACTAGAAATGCCTTATTTCCTTTGAAATAAAAAAAATCACCAGTTTTTGAAACATTTAAATGCACCACCACTCTTTCCCCCACCCCACCCCCATTTTCTTAAACAAGCAGTTTACTGGGAAACTGTACAGATACCACTTCCCTTAGGCACAGCCACCGAGTTGACCCTCCCCCACCAAACCCGCAATCCCCTCCGGTGTCTCCAAACAGGTCCACACTGCTAACTCTTTTAACACTCCTAACACTTGCACACAAACTAAAATGTAGGGATCCTGAATCCAAGAGCTTTTGAATATCCACATACAGCACCTATGTATACCTCCTCCCCATACTAAACTACTAAATATAAATTTATACTAATTGGTTATGACCCAAAATAAATGGATGTATATAAGTATGTGTTATATTCTGCTGTTTGTGATAAAAAGGCTACAAGCAAGATTGATGAATTTGGAAAATTTTTTTGTCTTTATTTTGTTTCTCAGGAAAGGGGGCAAAGTTTTCTCATTTAATTTGGAGGGAATAACCATGGTAGACAGAAAAGAAAAACTGTGAAAATCAAAATGAGTTTGAAAGAGTACCACAAGCTCAAACCTCTCAAAAAATTACTTGCTAACAAAACATTTACTAGGCATTATTTTGATAGAAATCAATTGATTACACTGACCTATAATGAACTAAGTTTAACAATGGCATTTCATGTTAAACTGTGTATAATACAAAATTAAAAATACTAAAATAAGGCATGTGGCTTCTTAAAATATTTTAAATGAAAGAATTACGTTAAAACTCAACATCTGGTTAACAGAAAAATAATCTGGGAAAGTATTCGTGTAAATTGAGGGGCAAAGCTACTATTTATGTAAAACTAATTGTCATAAAATTCACAGACCAGTAGTTTAGTTTTGTCAATGACATACATTTATAGTAAAAGGTATTTTATCTGTAAGTTTGTTTTAATTACAAAATAGTTTAATAATAAAATCAGAAACATATAGGTGGATTCTGAATCCTTGTTTATTGTATTGTAAGTTTTATGAAATTCGAACTTGTAACAGAATAAAAGTGTGAAATGTCATAACCGAACCGCATAGGATGGTATAGTTATGAGATTCAGTCTTGTCTCATTGGGGGCCTCCAGTATTAGTGGAATTAAGGTAAGGTTCACTGGACTGGTCACTGGTGTCAGAGGTTATCGACTCATTCATTTCCTGAGGGGGACATCAGCCTTTCAAGTTGTGTAGAGGGCTTTTTCCAACCGGGAACTCTGAGAAATCCTCTAACATTCATTCACAAAGAATTTAAGTCAACTGCATTTACATACCTGGGGGGAGGTAAAAGAACGGGGAGAGAAGGGAAGAGAGGGAAGAGGAGGGAAGAAAATTGAGGAGAAAAGTGAGGGAAGGAAACATGAGAAACAAAATATCACCATTTCAGGGATATAGCAATGTCTTTTACATAGATTCGTCTTTTCGGTCCCCCAATCCCCACCTTTTGAGCCTAAGATCCTTTTATAAAACTGAACATAATCTCTTTAAGCTCATAGAATGCTTCTTTCACATAAAATGGCCCTATGAATCTCCTAGAATGCTTTTCAATTTGTCACCTTCCCGAAGTCTTCTGGTTTTAATTTTTTTCTCATTTCCTACTTGTTTTTAGTGCCAGAAAGACCTGTGCTTGACTCGAAACGCATGTTTTATACTTGTGAAAGCCAAATATTTCAGTAGGTTGATTTATCATAGTTCTTCCAAAATATCTTTAAAATGAATTCAAGTAGCTACAAAGATCGTTAACGCACTGGGGGTAAAAATCAAGGAAATAACCGATTGTACATGCCCATTGGTTATCACAATCTAAGGTTTCCCCAAGTAAAAAAAGCAAAGTGCACGTACACTCTGCCGTTTTTGTTTTTAATTCCAACAGTACAATGCAAGGAGCCAAAAGAGGTGCCAGAGCCCACCATCCTTGTTTTCCTATAAGCAATGAGTGACTTCTATCAAAGCAGAAACAATGCTCTGGTTCTTCTTAAATCTAGGAGGAGGGGCTGTGGCACTGCGGTGAGCGACTCCACTAGGGATCTCCTCCCGGCAAATAAGGCCGGGTCTGCAGCCCCAGCGCTGCCTTCGCAGCCCTGTAATTTCACGCGCGGTCCGAGCCCAGGGTCGCCGAGACCCCCAGCCAACGGATCTTCCCTTTCCCTCCACCTCCGGCCCGGCACTTCCTCTCCCCTTTCTCCAGTCACCTTTCCCTTTATTCAGCACATCACCACCTCCTCTCTAGAAGTTGGAGCCATTCCTAAGAAGGCTAATGATTTCTCACTAATTAATGGATTTTTACATTTTTCCTCCCTCCTACTCCCACCCCAGAAAACCAAACAAAGGAAAAACCCTTGCCTTCACCACTATGGAAGACAACACTTGGCACAGTCTACTACTTTTACTGCATTTCCAGACATACCATTTATAATTTGATCTCTTTATCTGTGCGATGTCAGAGTCTCGGAAATCTAAGATGAGTGAAGCCAAGGGGGAAGGAATCGGGAAAACCTGGAAAAAATGACCACTACCCCCTCCCCCCCCCCACCACCACCAGCCTTGCCTAAAATGGAGAGGTCTTCAGACTACTGGCGCCGGTACTCTAAGGCAGCCACGAAAACATCGAAAACGTCGTTGTGTGCCTTCGGAGGGCCAGAACAAGCCCTCGTCCGGGAACGGGGTGGGATGGGGGACGGCTGCGAGACGATTTCAGGGAACCCGCTATCGGGCCTCAGGGGATGAGATTTCCAACCCAAAAGCTGCACCTCGGGCAAACTGTTCCCGATCCCTCCCACTGCGGTTTCAGCAAACTACTTGGCAAATAACTTTCTTGAAATTCTTACAATACGGAATCACATGAAAGGAGTACTCTGCTGGGTGCCTTGGTCTTATAATAAAGGCACTTGAGAATACGGGGGCATTTTGTTTTTGTTTTCAAAAAGCAAAATTCCGTTCTCATCTAATTTCCTTATCTGGAAGCAAAATGCTTTGGCTTAACACAATTGTTCCAATTTGAGAATCTTTACACAGTTGTAAATCTCTTTAAATTTTTTCCTTAAGTATCTTCTTTAACACATTTCTCCAGGTACAATTAAATGAAATTATGAAAATATAAGAACTGATCAGCATGTACTTTAAATTTTCCAAATTGTTTTCATACTTCAAAAAAAAACCCCAACAAACTTGCAAATGTTTCCTTCTTTTGGATCAGTTATGTTTCAGCAAAGTATTTAGAGCAACAAAAATTAAATCAGAAGGACATTATTTTAGGAGCACCATTTTGTAGAAAGTTTCTTTAAAAAAACTGAAATAACAAAAAAAGTCCTGTTTTATTACCATACTCCCCCAATGAAAAGGAAAAATAAAAATTTTTATTACAGTTCCCAAATATCTTCTGAACTGTGCTCAACAAATATTTCCTTAAATGATTTTAATCAGAAAAGAAATAGGTTAGAAAAATGATTTTGTAACATGCACATTATTTTGCCCAGAACTGCACACTTCGTGTTTTATTTGACAAATGAGTATTTTTCACCTGTATGAGTCAAACATGCATGCTTCATAATTTAAAGATCTTTTTGCAGTAAATATTGAATCTGTAGAAATGACACTACATGATGTAAACATGTAATTCTTTCCCCTCCAAAGCAATGAAAGTTAGTTCTTTAGAACTTCATCTCATCAAAACAAATCACTGAAATAAGCGTATGGACTGTTTCCCATGTACTTACTTTAATATTTACACCTTGGGTTTATTTTGGAGAAGGGGGTGGGCAGGTGGAAAATGGGAAGGAAAAAAACACTGGGGGAATAAAAGATGAGGGAGGTGGAAAGAAATTTTCAGGCTTTAAATAAGCCTGTGTGAGAAGCAAATCTGTGGAGAAAGAGGATCCAGCTAGACTAGAAGCCAGAGGTCTAGTCCCACTTGCTGACCTTGCTAATCACTAACCTTCTCTGGGCCACAGTTACCTCTTCTGCAAAGGAGGAGACTGGACCAGTCGAAGTTCAAGTATTTCAGCTTAAATGTAATCCCTGGAAATAACCTTTTTGGTGAAAGTGGAACCTTTCCTGAACAACCCCTTTTTAATCACAAGGAAACACAGACATGAAACTTTATTGCAGTCACTTAACACATTGGTGTTAACATTATTTCGCAACAGAAAAGAAAAAGGTATCTGGACTGTCTCCAGTTTGCCCCCACCAAAAAAAAAAAAAACAACAACAACGCAATCTACAGTAATCAGAAACTGGCTGGTTAATTAAAAATATTGTAGCATCTTTTCAGAATCTTCTTTTTCATGATACTCATTAGAGCATCATCTCCATGTCAAAGGATTCACTCTAGAAAAAAGGAAAGTGTTTGTCAAATGGCAATGCCTATCAATGGTTTCCTCATTAAACTTTTTGATCCCTACTATTTTCATCTTGCTACCTACAATCCTAAATTTGATAACCTTAATGACAGAATAACATCATTTTACTTGTACTTAATTAATGATCATAAATCTTTTCATATCACAACTTTTCAATGTTTTCATAATAGTATTAGTCAAGAGTAGAGCAAGATACTAAATTCAAAGACAGAGTATTACATTATCAAATATAATTGTTACTGAGAATAGTTGTAAGTTTTCAGTGAACTTCAGTAATTTAAGAAAATAATTTATGTATCAAAAATCTAGCTTTTATAGTACATCTGAATAAATGAAAAGATAGATACAAAAACTCTACGTTTAAAATGTTAAAAGTTCAAATAACTCATTTTTGCAGTGTAATGAAGAAACTGATACAAGTTCATGAAAATCCAAATAAATGGAGCTTCCTTAAATTAGCAAAATTCCCTAATTCTCTGAAACAAATCTCTAATAAATTGTTCTATTCGTGTTATGATAAATTATTTGAAAACAGCACCAAGTCTCTATCTTTAAATTAATTCAACCTATATTTTTGAGTGCCTATTTTGCTATGGGTGTTTCAGAAATGAACAAGCTACAAATATTCTTCATTCAGCTACATAAACATGTAAATATCTATTACCAATTTTGCCTGAGTTATAGAAAAAAGAACCACTGCTAAATTCAGGAAGAAAAAGAGTTAATTAGAAGGTTTCATCTATGTATTCTGGTGGGAGCATCAGTTTATAATAGAGCAATCTGGAATCCAATAGGATATGGTACACATCTTGCCAAAGTGAATTCCTGAAGGTTGTTGTGTTTCCTCATATACCTCCAGTGATCTTTTCAAACGTTCGTTGAGTAAAATATTTAATTAAAAAAAAAAAAAACAAAGACTAACCTGGGGCTGAAGAAACCTGGTTGAATGACCTCATCATCTTCTGAAGAACCTAAAACCAGAAAGTTCAAGTTAGTACTACATTAATTGCCTATTTAATTGCCTCTTCTTCAACTTAATGGATCATTAGAATGCAATAAAATTCCTAGGTTTTGACTCCGTGAAGTCAACTTTAAGACTCACCTAGCAAAATTAGATAACCAGTTGGCATAAACTTGCCTTTCATTCCTACTAAAGGACATTGGTTTAAAAAACATTTTAAACAAGACCATTAAGATGTAGTCAAAGGTCCTGAATTCATGAACAATGCAATTAAATTTTTAAAAAAATACTTAGTATTACACTGTAATTCAAGAATTCCATTCTATTTTTAAAACACAGTTAAGAATCAACCTAACCCATAATATTGTCCTTCTTGATAAACTTATTTGACTATTCTCTTAAGATATATTTTAAAAGATAAGCCATGAGAATCTAATTGTGGTACTTACACCATTGATATTACATGTTACATTCATATAACTCTTTGCAAAAAAAAAAAAAAAGTAATTCATTTAACCATTAAGTATATTTAATTAAAGGTATTTATTATGCATTAACCCAGATTTTTACAGGGAAAAACAGTTCTTGTTTAAAACATCAGTAAGCACTGACTTTTCTAATATATCTGCTCGCAGATGTCACAACACAATAAAACTTGCAATAAAGAGGTCGACCAGTGGTGAAGTATAGCAACTGGAAGAGAAACTCCTGATGGCCACTGAATTATCATTTTTATCCTTAGGTCAGTTATTAAGATTTGGAAAATAATTTGTTTGAACATGCATCCAGTCACCTACTACCACCTAGGGTTATCTTTATTACCTTAACTAAGTTTTACATGCTACATCTACTATATCGACTCACACAAAATAAACCATTATGTGCAAATTCTTTAAGCTGCAATCTAATTTTCTTCTCAAAACTAAATAGAGGCTTTCCCAAGTGCAGAATTCTACTGAATGTTGACCCAAGATTCATCTTATAATGGATGACAATCCCATTGAGTAAGATTTGAAAAGACTAGAGGAAGAATGTGAACAAAAGGTATGTGAAACTCTACATTAAATCCTTCAGTTATCCTGTGTTGACCGCCAAAAGACAGAAGATGATGACAGACCCTAATGTTAACAAAATTTATTATTAAAACTTATTAAATAGAGCTTTCCTTTACAGTGAGACCATATGAAGTTTTATTTTGCA
The DNA here is from genome assembly GCA_004026545.1 of Mormoops blainvillei. NCBI lineage: Eukaryota > Metazoa > Chordata > Mammalia > Chiroptera > Mormoopidae > Mormoops > Mormoops blainvillei. The sequence goes on from PVJD01001158.1 coordinate 274,805, forward strand.
CAATTTGGTTTATGTTGGGCTTTATTTAAGTATTACACGTAATTTCAGCAAAATCCTAGTTCATGTTTTTCTGTTCTAATAGCCCATAGCCCATGCTTAATCTTCTCTGCTTGTAGGTACAAAAAAGTTCAAATTGACATATTCTAAAGACATAGAAAAACAATTGGTAAGGTTTGTTAAAATTTTAAAAAATAATTCAGAGAATAAATTGTTATAAATGGTAGATTTAAAAGTGAAAATCAAATGGCATAATGCTATTTAAGAGATCTATGAGCCAGTCAATTGAAATGATAAAGATGTTCAGATTTTTCACTATTCAAACTCACATGATAGTTTTTATTACTGATAGTTTTAAAATTATCATCCCTTTTCAAAGGAAAAGATAGAATTATTTCACAGACATTGATACATTTCACTGATGTTAAGTAATGGTATAAAATTTTTCAAAAGGGTTAGTAAAGAAAAAAGAATTAAGTTTAAATATGAATATTATAGTCCACCCAATGTTTGGTGAACAATTATGATAGGAGATAGGTAAATGTTATATAATATAGGTGACTACTTGAAATGAAATAACAATAAGGAATTTAAATTATTCCTTAAATACATGAATAATAAAAAATCTATTTGTAATTTTATACACAGGTGTATTTATTTAATACTATACTTTGGGGTAAATGTTAAAAAACAAAAATTTAATTGAAATTGTGATATGCTAGAATATACTTCTCTGATCCTTCAACAGAATAACCTCTGTTCATCATTTAAATCTCCACTTTGATCTCTTTTTCTTGTTACACACTGAGTACCAATGCTTTTATCATATAATACTGTACTGTAATTGACTGTAATAGCCCAAGAGGATGTTTTTTCCCAACTTCACTCTATGCTGTATGGTGCCAGGGACTGTATATATTTAGCTTATCATTTTAATCCTGGCATTCCTTGCTGTTTAATACACAGTTTTTAAATGAATCAATAGCTTAATGAATTCTGAACCTGGATTCACCATCTCTAGAATGCCTTTTATGAAATAAATGAATTTGTATACAAAATTTTCTTAAGCCCTGGCAAAGTAGCTCAGTCAGTTAGAGCGTCATCCTAATACACCAAGGTTGTGGGTTCAATCCCTGGTCAAGGCACATACAAGAATCAATCAATGAATGTGTAAATAAGTGGAACAACAAACATATCAATGTGTGTCTCTCTCTCCTTTCCCCTCTAAAATATATAAATACTTTTTTAAAAGAAAAAATTTTCTTAAAAATCATCTTTTCATAAAAAGAGAATGTGACAGTCATTTGACTATTGCAAATATAAAATATGTGCATATAAGGTGATTTCAAGGGTTTTAGATAAACTATACGTACTTACTGCTATAAAATTGCCTGGCTTATAAACACTACCCATTACGAATACTCTTAGACTTTATACTTCCTTCTATTAAAACATATAACAATATTCTTCTCACATACTTCACATATTGATGTTAATCCACTAGTTAACTATTCAATGTAAAAGGAAATGATTATTACTACACATTACACAACCTTTTTAAAAAAATTGCCAATTAAGCTGTTAAGCCCAGAGAACTGAGTAATGACAATGCTACTATAACGGATTACTCAGAATTTTCCTTCAATTCAATTTACTTCACATTAGTTTCCCCCCTAAAATAATGTGAGTTACTTTTAAGCCATAAGAATTTTATTTTTTTGTTGCTTTAACCTTTACTGTATTTTTCAAGTTACTTTTAGTTCTCAAAAAGTGATTTAGCAATTAAGAATATTTGCCAAAGGAAAAATATTTCATTACTTATTCTCATCTCTGTAATGTTTCAGCATTTAAAAAATACAAGAAAACAATTTTTTTTGTTTCTTATTACTGGTATTTGCTAAAATAGTGTAAGTACAGAATATAGTATAAGTACAGAATATATTGTAGTTTACAGAAATATTTACTTTATGGTTTATAACAAAAATTATTGTCTATTTACAATATGACTCAACTATCACTGAAAAAAACACACTCTTTGAAAAGTGAAGTAGACAACGTGACTTTTCCTTCCTAGAAATATAGTTGGGGAGAAGTTTTTAAATGACATTACTGAAAATCATATAGCAAACATCCTACACAAACACCAGACTGAAATCTAAATCATAATACTTACTTAGATTTACTATAACAAATATAACATAAACACGTATCAAATAAAATATTAAATGTTGAAGTTTTTAATATTGAATGTTTCCTTACACTGTACTCCAAAGAAATGTGTACTATGTATTAAAACCCTTCATTGTAATTATTTTTTGCAAATTAATCAACTGACAAATCAAATGCTGCATAGGCAAAATTGGGATAAATTATTTTGCAATTCAACAGAACATTCTACTGTAATTTTAGATATTTGAGGGGGGACCCTCCCCCAAGAAAAACTAGAATTATCTCCTGGAGGATGGGCCCCTTGTAGTACAGGCTTCCCCTCTAGGTGTGTGTTCTAAGAACCCATCTGTATCAGTGTGCCAGCTGGCGTTGTTGTGAGAGGATGCATTTGGTTTCAGTGATTTTTATTTTTTGAAGACTCTGTCAACACATTTGCCCATTTCCTAGTGGATGATTTAGAGCGCATCTGCCCACACTGCACTGTTTGGCAGTTTTTGACCAAAAACAGCAAGACCCCCATAGCCCACTCTCCCTATTCATCCGATCTCTTACGGATTAACTTCCCTCCCCAATGAAAAAAGTCCTCAAAGAGAAACGTTTTGCCAGTGTGGAAGAGGTAAAACAAAAAATGGCAGAAGCAGTAAGAGGCATCAAAAGTGACAAGCTCAAAAACTGTTTTGAGCAGTGGAAAAAGTCTTGATAGGTGTATTGCATTAAATGGAGAGTACTTTGAAGATGACTGAAGTCTAAATATGTAAGAATATATATACAATTTTTAATAAATAAATTCTGGGTTTTTTGGGTGCCCCTTGTAAGTGGAAATCCTGTACCCTCAAGTTTATACAGATACAGAAAATTTTTAAAAAACTATCTTTAAAGATAAATATTTACATGTGACTTTATACAGTTGAAAAATCATAAGTACTGGAGTGTTAAAACAGGAAACTTCATATTTGGTTAAATATTTTGGTCATTTTCTTGAAAGAATAAAATATACATATTACTTAAAAATACTGATTTTCATATTTATGAATTAAATTATAATACATTAATTTTTCATTACACTGTATAAAGTTAACTTTAAATTAGAGGCTAATATTTCTAATACTGCTAAAGCATAGACATGATTTTACTTTCTCTACCACTTTGAAACAGAAATTTTACTGGTTTCACATAAGATTAGGCAGCTTTAGCATTCTCTTCAAATAAGTCTAGTAAAAAATAATTTATTCTAGAAAATAAACTTCATGAATATTAATTTAGGTCAATTGGCTTATATTGTCTAAACTGGTTAAGGTACTGAGTATAGCACACTTCTTAATTGGGAAACACAATTCTTTCATTTAAATGTAAAAGTTGTAACACAATTGAGCAACAACACAGTTGGTTCTGTTTATGTAAATAGTTTGTATTTTCTGCAGTATAAAACAACAGTTTTATATAACAAAGCCCATAGCTGATCCATTGTTAAGGTCACATAAAATTAAAGAAAAAGAGTAGTTTTAAATTAAAGAGTCAAAATAATAGCAAAATTCTTGTTTAAAAAGCTAATCACATATATTTTTAATGCCCCCCGTAAAACTTTAAGATAAAAACTTTATCATACCTTCTTGGTTAAAAAAAAAAAGTTTCTATGTAAACCGGAATAGCTCTATTTAATAGAATAAACATCAAGAGATGTTTTAGAGACTGCTCATCGTTATGTCATGGCCAGTGACTTAATGGTGTGATAAATATAATATTAAATAAAAACAATAGGAATTTCACTGGCAGAGGAAATTATACCAAGAGATTAATGCAAAAAAGATAAAACATCATTTATAGTTTTTCTAAAATTTTTATCTATAAAAAATATTTGTTTTATATATATACAGTATAAAATATTTTAGTTGAAATGTTTTTGTAGAGTCTGAAAAAATGTTACCTAAAAGAAATATTTGAAATATATAAAAGTAGTATTTTGGCTCTTGCATTTCCAGTGTTTGTAAAAGAAATACTGATTTGAAAGTATCTAGAAAATTTAAAACATGTTTTTCCACCATTACAACTGGTCATACAACACTATGTCCTTTTTTCTATATAATTAAGCTTTTGTTCAGCCATGAAAAAACTGGAAACTGATTGCTTGAAAATGAGCTGCATGCCCTTTGTCCTGGTTGGTCACCTCTGACCCTTAATTTGATGATCCTGCATATCAACCCATTCTATTTTTAGAAAAAATGTCAAGTTATATGTCTAAAATAGTACAAATAGTACTTTTTACTGAAATATTAAATGTATTCCACATTCCTTTTCAAGTAATTTTTACAATGATTTCATATCAGTGGTCAATGCGCACAACGTAAAACACAGTAATATTGTAAGCAGTGACAGCCTGGTGTTTGCCTGGTTCAAACAATAGAAAATTTCCCCAAAGAACTCAAGATCATCATCATTATGTCAAAATTTATATTTTACTATTTATAAAGTTGCTTATATTATTATTGTTTCCACATAGATTTTATTTCATGACTTATTTCTATATTGATTAATTTTGATAACACATGTTTTGATGGTTTGGATAATACCAGGCTATAAACTTGAATAAAAAATTCCAAGTATCAAATTCATACATAACTTTACTGTGGTGTAAACCAAAATTGTACTTTTTTTTTGAAAACTCATTAGTTGCTTAAATTGGTTTTATAATCTCATCTTCCTTTGCAAGTGGCAGCTTTCAACGAAAGAAAAAACCTCTAGCACTGATCTCACTGATTATACTGACATTATTCAAAATCAATGTTATACAGTAAAGGATAAAATTTCCCTATTATAATTTCCGTTGATTCCAATGAAGTTGGAGTGAAAAGACTATATTAAAAAGTATATATAAAATATATGTGTATATTTCTTACAGTGAGGATGTTATTTAAACCTCTATGCAATTTCTGTGTGGTTTTCAGATTTAGCAGTGACCAATATGGCTGTCTTGGTTCAGCACTATGGTCAGCGACTTCATAGAGTTACTGTCAGATAAAACCAAATCAGTATACATGTGTAGAGTGGGCAAGTTTCTCAAATTGATGTAATTCTATATATCGTATATTCCTAGATATGGTCATATAAATCAATCTTAATTTTTTAATATAAAGCATTTTCATTGTTCTGTTTGGAATGCTAGAAATTCTTTACCTTGTGGTTCACTGAAAACAGTGCTTACTTTGAAAGAAAATGTCCTTTTAAACTCAAGAGAATCAGGTAAATGTTCTAAAGTATTTAATATAAAAACATGGGCATTTATGGGCTATAAAATTTTAAGAGAAAATAGATCCTACTTAAAATTACCAAATAAGAAAAATCTTTACCTGACCAAAAATTTATAATCACCCTTTCATATTCAATAGTTTTAATTACTTCTAAACTAATTCATCTGTGAATCTCCACTTCCCTTTTTTAATCAGCTGGACTATAGGTTAAATGTTTAAAGATCATTTACAGTCTACACAATTTGATAGTTATGAATAACACTTCAGTTATTTCAAAGAGACATCGATGCTGTGCCTGACAGCTGTTATGCATGTTTTATTTAATAACTTATTTTTCCCTTAATCATGGTTTGTAAATTATGATAGCAGTGTTACAAATACTGAAAAAAGCAACATGATCAGATGCCAATCATTATCAAACTATGACAGGTAAGATGTTTAATCTTTCTTTCTTCAAAGTAAATGAGAAAAAATGCTTAAATCCACAAAATTTACTAAAATTCTAGTGGCTTTTTTAGAATTTACATGTGCAACACACTTTAAGTCATTCTGGACTAACTTTGAGCACTACCACATTAAAATTCAATCTCCCTCACTTACAAAGAAGTGTAGTTGACAAGTATTTTCCCCCCATAACCTGGATTTATTTAAATCCTGATTAACTTCACAAAAAATTTTTCATTGTTTCTGAAAGAAGTTTGGCACAGGCATATAACAGAACAGTACAGTTTAACAACGTTTAATGAGAATTTATCTTTGAATCATTTGGTTCCAGATCTATTAACAGCAAAGTACCTATGAACAGTTCTAATAATTAATATGCACTACAAATTGATTCAGATTCTTAAATTCTTATGACATTTTATTATCAAACAATGATTAGTTGATCCTATTTGTAAAATGGCAGAGTCAAATAAGGCATTTTATTCTTTGTAGTACCTTCACCTCCCCTCCAAGTACTACAAAGAGGCCTGTGTCAGTTTAATTTTTAAAGCTCTTTAGGAAATTTAGGCACACTGGACTGTCCTATTTCATACATTCAGAGATAAAGAATGTAGGAAGCAAGAACTGTCCCCATATGGCCAAGGGTCTAATTATAATTCAAAACTGAATACTGATCATTACATATTCTGTTGTTAATTTATAATGACTCGTCTATCAAACTGTGCAAAAACCACAGCAGGGAAAAAAAAAACCATGTCATAAATAACAGATTTACATGAAAAACATGTCATTCATAAAAGATTTATATTTTCGAAATCCCATGAATTGGCACAAATTTCCAAGAATTCAATTTTAAATTTCAAACTTTTCCTGAAATCTTTATAAAATTAACTGTGATGTTTTTAAGTGATTCTTGAACTTAAAAATTTGCTTTACAAATGCATTTTCATTACCACCTAGCTAAATATAGTAGTAATCTACTCAAAAATGACAAAGAATATTTTTGTCTGGGTAAAAATCAACGTAAGTCACACTCTGCCAGCAATGTTGTAAAATGTTTTAAATTTTCTAATATTAGTTATGCGTAAATTTAACTTCCACAGTATTTGTGACCAAGAAATAAAAACAATAAACATGAGCATAATTTATTTTTCCCTCGCATTAGCAAGTGTAGGTATAAAAATCCTCACTTGATAATTTAGTTCCATGAACAGTATTAATACCTGGTAACCTGAAAAACCTATGGATGAAAACAAATTCACAAAAAGAACAAAAAGGAACTCAAGGAAACACAGGAACCTAAGACTTCAGTCTGTTACATGAACCAATTCAAAATGGCGGACTTACTATTACTTACATTTAAGAAATTTCCGCATTGAGGACATTATATACATACTGCAAGATGTTATTCGAAAACACTCAATGTCTACCAACGTGCAATTAAAAAAAAAGTTTTTGGAGTACAAATCCTCGTAATGCACCCGCATCCAGTGTTCCAGTCAGTAGTTAATGCTCCTGCAAAAGTATCATTTCTTCTTTGATTGTTTTCTTTCCAAAAGCAACCTAAATCCAAGTGCGTTTTACTCCGTCCTCCGCAAATCCTTAATTTTAATTCATGAATTTACATCACCGACACCGAAGCAACAACGATCTCCGACGCCTGCAGGCTACAAAGCAGCTCGGTTTGCGGAATACGTGAAGGGCAGGTGCGGACGCCCCCTGGCGACGCGGCCCCGCCTGTGCGAGGCGCCCGCACCGGCCGCGCGGACCCGCCGCCGAGACCCCAGCCAGCACCTCACCATTGCGCCCCGCGCCCCTCCCCACCCAGCACTCCCGCTCACAGCCGGCTCCGGCCAACCGGCGGAGACCAGAGTGGCAACACTGGGCAGCTGCGCGGGCAGCACCTCGCCCGAAACAAGCGCCAGCCGAGCGGCGCGGAGCGGGGTAGGGAAAGGTGTGAACCCGGAAGTACATCGACCGCCCGCATCTCAGTGACAACAACGGGGGCAATAAATAAAGGTCGGTGAAGGAAGGAGCCGGCTCTGGCTCCCGAATGGCAACTTGCTAAGAGTCATGTCACTTCCTTAGCCTGCTCTGTCCTTCTCCCTCACTGGCGCTCGCGCCTCCTCCTTTCTTCCTGCCCCGTGGCACCGAGCTCCGCTCGACGTTGCTCACGTGCCAGACCAGTGGTCGCGAGCAGCCTCCGCACCGGCGCGCACACCTGGCCGCACTCGCACAGCCGTGGGGCGCGCTGCTTACCTCCGGGGCCTCATGGTCGCGTCTCCAGCCCGAGTGTAAGCGGGGGACAGCGTGTGACTACGCGTGTGGCGTTCAGTCCGGGGGGACGGGGCGGAGAAAGGGGCCTGAAGTCTGTCACTTCCTGAGGGAGCGCCGGAGACCCGGGGTGCGCGCGGCGGGGCCGGGAGGGTCAGCACATTGTGAGCCTGCAAGGGGTCCCGGCGCGGAGGGGTCGGGGAGGGAGGGCGGTGCTCGGCTGCTGGAAGCGGAATCCGCTGTGGCCGCCGCTCCGCAGCCGCTGCCTAGCGGGTGGCGGGGAGTGAGGAGGAGGGGGCCGGGCCGGCTGGGGGCCTTGGGAAGCGGCGGCGGCACCGGGCTGCTCGACTGGAGCCCTGCGTCAGGCGGCGGCACGCGCACACCTGCCCGCCGCCGCTCCCGGCCGCGTCATTGGCTGCCCGCGCCGAGCGCGCGAGATTGAACTTTCCATTCATTCTTGAGCCCTGTGGGCGCGCACGGCTGTGGCGGAGCTTTCCCCGCCAGCTCTCGGGGACGCGCGCTGCCTTCCTCCGACCTGAAAGCGCGTTCTTGCGCTGCATGGGGGCGCGCACGGTCGCCGCCACAGCCGCCGGCTCTTCTCTTGCAGGCTGTGAGTGTCGGGGCCTGTCGTCCTGCAGCGCGCAGCGCAGGATCCTGGAGGAACCTCATTTGGCGGTCCCCTTGGTGCATCTTGAGGGAGCTGAACTGTAAGGAGGTACCGGATCGTTTTCTCCTTAACTAACAAACGCTCTGGTGGTACCAACAGATAGTAAGTTCGTAATCGTGTAATTCAAAGTAATAATTTGTAATGTACCTCAGAAGCCAGTGAGAATCGTAGATAGTATCAGCAGTTTGGGGAACCTACTATCAGCTGTATTCTACGTTGTACTATCCTAAATAAAATACTCAACCTCAAATTGAATACAAACATTATATCTCTAAGTGCCAAAATATCTGTGGCCAAAAATACTGCGATATGTGTATACCTCACTCTTATCTTGGTATGTCTTCCCAAAGTGTCACTGCCTTCTCCCCTAATGACTTTGTAGTTTTTTCTTGTCACTCAAAGTTTCTCTTTATTCGCTCAGAACCAAATAGTCCTGGGCAACTATTGTGTGACCATCTACAAAATCAAGCATAGCCTTGTAATCTATGATCTAGTCTGATCAAATATAGACTGTTTGGTGGAAATGATTAAGGGATTAAATATTTCAGCAAACTAAAAGTCAGGTATGTTCAAAATAAATGTTTATTTAATATATGCATATGCCTTATATATGGTATAACAACAAATTAAAAGTGGAAAACTTTTAAGTATATTTTATTGATTATGCTATTACAGTTGTCCCATTTTTCCCTCCCATTTATTCCCCTCCGCCCGGCCCCTCCCTTCCCACCAGCATTCCCCCTCCCCCCCTTAGTTCATGTCCATGGGTCATAACATAGAAGTTCTTTGGCTTCTCCCTTTCCTATACTATTCTTAACCTCCCCCGTCTATTTTGTGCCTATCAATTATGTTATGCACTGTACCTTTTCCTCCATTCTCCCCTCTCCCCCTCCTCACTGATAACCCTCCATGTGATCTCCATTTCTGTGATTCTGTTCACGTTCTCGTTGTTTGTTTAGTTTGTTTTTGTTTTTAGGTTTGGTTGTTGATAGTTGTGAGTTTGTCATCATTTCACTGTTCATAGTTTTGATCTTTTTCTTTTTCTTAGATAAATCCCTTTAAAATTTCAAATAATAAAGGCTTGCTGATGCTGAAGTCCTTTACCTTTACCTTATCTGGGAAGCACTTTATTTACCCTTCCATTCTAAATGATAGCTTTGCTGGATAGAGTAATCTTGGATGTAGGTCCTTGTCTTTCATGACTTTGAATACTTCTTTCCAGCCCCTTTTTGCCTGTAAGCTTTCTTTTGAGAAACCAGCTGATCATCTTACGGGAATTCCTTCATAGGTAACTGTGTCCTTTCCTTTTGTTGCTCTTAAGATTCTCTCTTTATATTCGATTTTGGGTAATGTAATTATGATGTGCCTTTTTTATGGTGTGTGCTTCCTTGGGCCCCACTTCTTTGGGACTCTCTGAGCTTCCTGGACTTCCTGGAAATCTATTTCCTTTGCCAGACTGGGGAAATTGCCCTTCATTATTTCTTCAAATAAGTTTTCAATTTCTTGCACTTCCTCTTCTTCTTTTGGCACCCCTATGATTTGGATGTTAGAACATTTAAAATTGTCCCTAAGGTTCCTAAGCCTCTCCTCATTTTTTTGAATTCTTGTTTCTTCATTCTGTTCTGGTTGAACGTTTATTTCTTCTTTCTGCTCCAACTTGTTGAGTCCCAGTTTTATTCCCTTCACTGCTGGTTCCCTGTGTATTTTTCTTTATTTCACTTTGCATAACCTTCACTTTTTCCCCTCCTTTGCAACCCTTCTCAACCATTTCTGTGAGTATCCACCAGTGTTTTGAACTCTGCATGTGATAGGTTGGCTATCTCTTCATCACTTAGCTCTATTTTTGGAGCTTTGACCTGTTCTTTCATTCGGGCCATATTTTTTTATCTCTGGCGTGTCTGTTATATTGTAAGGGGCGGAGCCTTAGGTATTTGCCAGGGTGAGGCAACCCACGTGTTGCTTTCTGGCACTGCATGTGGGGGAGGGGTCCGAGAGGGAACAGTGATGTTTTGTTGGCCTTCTCCCTACCTTTCAGTCACTTCCCCTGCTACCCATAAGCAAGTTGGGCCCTTTTCATGCTGGTTCTTGGGTGGATGGGTTTGTGTATGTTCTAGGAACCTGAGGGCTCCTCCAACAAACTCTCCTGTGAGGCTGGAAATTTCCCCTGCTTGTGCAACCCCCACAGATTTTTACAACTAGAGGTTTTGAGGCTTTCTTTTCAAAAACTATGCTGGAACCCTGGGTTATACCATCTGTCTCCCCTGTTGTTCCTCCTGGTTTATCCACACACAAATGTGGGACCACCAGCTGCCTTCTTGCCGGCCTGGTCCTCCAGCCACTGCCTTGCCACATCTCCTCCGTCCCGGGTGCCCATCTCCGTCTCTGCCCCTCCTACCAGTCTGGATGAATGTTTCCTCTTTAACTCCTTGGTTGTTGGACTTCCATACAATACAGTTCAGTTTTTTGGCAGTTCTGGTTGTTTTTTGTTTTTAAATTTGTTGTTGCCCTTTTGGTTGTGTGAGGCGGTAAATGTATCTGCTACACCTTCATCTTGGCTCAAAGTCCCTAAAAATGGAAAACTTTGAACATGACTAATAGAGATCAATTAGCTGGATAATTTATGAATAAAAGACAAATCTCTAAACCATTACTATGTAATGATGACCATATTCTTCCTTCCAATTCCTGGATTAGATTAGGAAACCAGTTCATCTGTCAGGGATAACCATGATTTAGAAAAAAATACTTCGACCTGGGGGTGAGATGCGTGCAGTCAAACTTATCAGAAGCAAAATCCCACTGTCACCCCATAAGAACTTTCCAGATTGGCTACCTTTGACCAATTCCCTAGATGGTTGCTCAACTTTCCATTGAGCCTGTGTAGAATGTGACTGACTTTAAAGATGCCTTTTCATTGGTAAGTATGTAAAGTATTTCTTATATTACTCATTGAATACTACAGAGAATTCTTTTACATGAAATTCTTAGTTATAATCATGGTATCTATCAGTTGCAATTGATTTGTTATAATGCTACATACTTTTATGTTATGATACCATATATAATTTAGTGCAAATGGATGTAGACATTGATCACAAGAAATGAAAAACAGCAATTAATTATATATTACCATCTGGAATATGAAATGCTTTGACTTAAAAGCATTACAGTAATTTTTTATTTATGAGTGGAGCTTATAATTGATGCTCTTACAGAATGAAATTTGTATTTTTTTTTAACTGTGTCTTTCAGGTGCTTTATAAGACTTTCGATACATTGATATAATACCTGTTCAAAGTCCTGAGAATTGTAAACAGAAAAATAATTAAAACAAATTAAAATATAACCTAGAGTTGGTATCTCAAATAGTCAAGAGGTCATTTTTCTTTTTGTTGTCAAACATATTATCATCATGGCATCATGCTGCTGTCACAAAAATGAAAAATGGGACATTGTAATACTTACTGTATTCTTTTATATCAGATGCCAGGATGGGGAGATAATGAACTTTGATAGACTAAGCACTTACTAAAGAATAAAATTGGCATAATTAGAAGTGGATGAAAAGCCACAAGAGAAAGTTAAAGGCAAATGAATTTATCATTTATATATGGCTCTTAGCAATTTCTTTCTAAAAATGTATCTTTCTACCTGGGACCATGGTGATAATTTACTCTTAAAATCATATCTGATAATCACTCCCTGAAAGAACAGGATCTATTTTATCAGTATCTTCAGTGCCCATAACAGTGTTGGGCACATAGTGTGTGTGAAAGAAATTTTGTTTTTTAATTAGTGCATGAAAATGTACCCTGATTACTTTTAAGGCAAATAATTAACAAGACATTTGGAAAATATAGCATGCAGTGTGTTATATTTCACTCCCACCCTTTTTTTATGACCAAAGTACAAGGTCTGTCCAGAAGGTATCCAGCCACATACTATGAAAAATAGAGGCATTTGTTTTTTGTTGGGGTTTTTTTTTGAGACATTTGTTGAAGATTATACAAGATACAAGAAACATTGTACATAGGATAATGACACATCAGTCCCCTTCAAAGTAGGCATCTTGAGACCTCACATAGTTCTCCCAATTGCCGTCAGCTGCCCTATTGTATTTTCCTGAATCTCATCGATGGTCTGAAATCTTTTCCCTTTCAAAGGTGATTTTAGTTTTGGGAAAAGCCAGAAGTCACAGGGTGCCAAATCTAGGCTATAGAGGAGCTGAGTCACCTGGGTGATTTGATCTTTTGTCAAAAAACTGCACGAGATGTGGTGCATGAGCAGGTGCATTGTTCTGTTGAAGCTGCCAATCACCAGTTGCCCATAGCTGCAGCTTTCTGAATCATCTGAATAGCTTTCACAGAAGAATGTTCAAGCTTAATACAAAATTTGATGCAGATTCATTGCTCTATTTGCTCAGTCATTTTGAATGTGAGGGCCGCACAGTACACATGCTCACTCAATGACGTCTACCACCCCCTGACTAGTACAGTGAAGTCACCATTGTTCACACATGCACATTCTAGTCCTCTCTGGGGCTGCCAGGTTACATCGATGTGGCAAAAACTGTTCTTGTTATACTAACAGTGGCTGGACTTTTTCCAGACAGATGTCATATATGAAAGTAAATTCTAGACATCATGTCATTTTACTTATGAACTACAAGTATTGAGTGTTACAATATAGAAAAACCAGGTCTTTACATATTACCTTTATTCTCCTGCCATTAAATCATTTTTAAAATAGAGTATAAGAGTAAGGAAGTAATCGTATTTGTTTTCTAGAGCTCACCCTAATGACTTCATCTTAACTTGACCCTCTCTAAAGGCCGTATTTCCAAATAAGGTCACATTCTCAGGTACTGGAGGTTAGGACTTCAACGTCCTTGGGAGGGGCACAGTTCGACTCATATCCTCTGTCAGTTAGAACTGAAAAATGAACTTACTGCAGAGAACTGAATAGATTCACATAGGTGTTTTTTTTCCCATTTATTATAGTAAAAAAAAATCAGTCACAAATGCTTGTTTTAGACTACTGTATGCATATTGAAATTAAAAGTTTATGAAGCAAGGCCTGTCATCCAAATTATAAGGTATCTGTTGAACTCTTTCTTACATATAGAAGAGAAAAATGAAAAATGGAGATAATGTTTAACATTCATAAAAATGACAGACTTGTGCTCGCCTATGCAGTTGGCAAAAATCCTAAAGTTTGATGATGCACTCTGTTGGCAAGGCTGTGGGTAAATGGCTCCTTTCGTATACTCCTTTGGGGGTGCAGAAGGGGCACGAGGGTTAAAGAGAGCAATTTGGTGAAACATTAAAAGTATAAATATACTCTGTGGCCTAGGAACTGCTCTTCTGGGATAGTGTGCTACAGTTATGCAAGTGTACACATAGGTATTATGTGTGTACCTGGACTGAACTTTTTAAAAAATAATTTTTCACTTTTCTCTTTAACCAGGATTCTTGGGGAAGAATTTCCAGTACAGGCAGATTTGTTCTGAGTCACTTGCAGGGTTGGGGAGTAGGGAATGGTTTTTAGGGAGCGTGGAGAACACTTTGCTAATCTTCTTCATGCCCATCTTCTTCAGCTGTAATTGTTACTGACTCACTGGAGATTGAATAAAAGGGTTAAAGATTGGCATGCAAATAAAAATAAATTCAAGAATTTCTATCTTTGACAGCTTTCCTTTCAATAAAGTTACTTATAACTTTTTCTAAAAACAATTTTTAAAAAGATTTTATTTATTTATTTTTAGAGAGGGGGTAAAGGAGGGAAAAAAAAAAGGAGAAGAACATCGATGTGTGATTGCCTCTTACATGCCCTCAAAAGGGGACCCAAGCTGCAATCCAGACATGGCTGGGAATTGAACCAACGACCCTTTGATTCACAGGCCTGCACTCAATTCACTGAGCCACACCAGCTAGGGCTTAATATAAATTTTAAGAAGTACTGAGGTATTATTGTTCAAGGTTCTGTTGTAGGATCACTGTTTTGTCTGGAAAAGGAGTGCCTGGAGTCATCTGCTTTTAATATTGTCAGAAACACAACATATAAGACAATATATTTTAAGTAATCAAAAATGCTTTAAACTTGAAAACCTCTCAGGCTGTAGGTGGTGATAGGGATGAAGATGTCTCTGCTAACTTTTAGAGCCCATTTTTAAGTTGTACGTACTAGATTCTCCCCGACAAGTATGCACAGAGGTTTCAAGCACTGTGCATGAGAATAGATCTTTTGAGAAGAGAAAGATACTGGATTTATTTCATTGTAACATATTTTGAAATGTTAGAGAAGGAAAAGGGAGGATGACTCATAACTTTGCAGATTCACACACAGCCCCTCTTTTTATTTAGCTTTAAAGTATATAATATTAAACACTTGATATAAAAAATGATTGTAGAGTTGATGGGTGAAGAATTCCCAATTGATAATCTGCCCACAGTCATTTCTTCTACTAGTCTTACCTTTAGTAACTGAAATGGCTTTGCTTTCAGCGCTACAGATCAACTCATGGAAAGAAAGTATTAAAATACAAATGGTATTTGATATTTAAGATAGGTATGAACAATATAGCTCAAATTATGTGACAGAATTAAAATATTGAGATACCATCTTGATTTCCATGTATCAGACACAGTATAATGGATGTTAACCTGGGATGGGGGTAGACCAGTCTTAAGCAGTCAGTAAAGCTATTCGGAAGTAAATCCAGCTGAACACCAAAGCATATTTATTGTGATCTAGTTGAATGTGGAGAAATTATATTGTAATTCAGCACTCCCCTTTTTGTATGTTGGAAATAACTTGTAAAATAGAAAGGAACAATTCCCAATGGTTCTAAGAAAAATTGGCAAAAATCCTAAGCATTTATGTACATTATCTCATTTATATCTTTTAATAAACACATGAAGTGATCATAATCGTTTTTCTTTAAAGAGGAGGATTCTAAGACTTCATGTTTCTCAAAGGGCGTTTCAAGTACCACCCTCACCAAAATTCACTTAGAGAGCTTAATAGAAGTTTAAATTTCTAGGCATCAATTCAGATTGCCCTTGGTCATAATTTCTGGGATACTTTCAGGAGAATTAACGAAATGAATTATACAAAATTTATTAAATATATATATGAAAGTTTTTTCTTTTGGTGGGTGGGTATTAAAGTCATTAATTAGTTAATTCACCTCTGTTCATGATAAAATTCCTTAGTGACCAGTATCTGTATCTATAATTGCATTATTGTGTTATAAATTGTTAATTACTAAATTTTTAAACTGCAGATAAAGGCAGCATAATAAAGTGGACAGAAATCAACATCCTAGACCTTAGTATCTATCTGCCTAGTTTCTTCCTCAATTGATTGTTCAGAATAGAACCAAAAGCAATTGTTAAAGCCATTCTTATCACTGTAGTTATTTAAAAAATATATCCTTTTTATTTTGCTTTCCTTATTTTAGCCTCTTTTCTACTTTCTTATTGTACAACTATTTTTCTTCTTTCCTTGCTAGTCTTTGGGGTTGTCACTAATTCCTGGTGGCTTGATGTGACATTGAATAATACTCCCTTTTTCTTTTTCCCAGTTCTGAACCAATTAAGATACATAGAGAGAAGCAAAACAGGTGGAGATTAAAACAGGAAAGCTAGATTGAAGACTAGGGCTTAGATCAACAACCACTCAAGCTTCTAATACTTCTCACCAAATCTAGACCTTGGAAAGACCCACTTATCTGGAATCACTGCTTCTAACATCAAGCCCAGAGAGTGGTAACAGAGACAAGCAGTAACTTCCAGCCATGTTTATAGAGGACAGTTTTACTTTGGGTATAGGGATTGGTACATGTGTATTGGGACATATTTAGAATATATATACACTAAATATCTGTGTATGTTTATAACTCCAGGGTCTGACACAAATAACACCCCTTTTTTATTACAAAAAATTTTATTACAAAACCATAAGCATGTAATTCTGTAACATAACAGTATCACACTCAAGCATACCATATGACATGTTAGGTGAAATGGTCAAATTAAAACTATAAATTATTACACCCATATTATTACCGTACTAACCACACTCAAGCAGGCCGTACTTCTGCCGGACCCTGTCTACAAAATGGGGACCTAAGTAAAATTTAGTCAGCCTCAGTCCTAGGGGCCAGGTGTTAGGCTTGGTAGAATAATTGTGGGAGAAGCATTTACTTCTGACTACTGCCTGAAGCCTATGCCTTCTCTCCCAGTGATGATGTACAGTTAATAGAAATCAAATGATGCCATGCAGATTCTGTACCAGGTTCACCTTGCTTGAAGAGATTCTGTAAGTCATGATTAATTGTGAATTAATTATGTTAAATTATCCAATGGGAATTAATATATGGTTCAAGAAGTCACAAAGTAACTTAGAAATGCAGATGTACAGGCCCCAATGCCAGGCCTCTGTGATTCTGAATTAAGGTTTTTAGAAAAACAGAACCAGGGACATCTCAGCTGCTTCCGGGTATATTTGGCAACACCATAATAAAGTAATATTGGATTTCCCCAAAGCAGAAGGCTATCGTGACTGCTTCCTTTATAGCCATGTAGCCCAGAGTTCTAGTAGGAGGAGTATAAAACAGTCTATGGCAATGGTGATGATAGTGGCAGCAGTAGCAGCCGCCATGAAACAAGATGAATCAGCTTCAAGTAAAGCCTCTTAAAATGGTATACAGAGATGAATAAGACTGCCCTGTCCTCACAGAATGTATAGTTTAGTAGATAAAGGAGGAGGGAACAACTTACTTCAATAATAAAACTAAGAGTTACAATAGCTTACATTTATCCAGTGCTTACTCTGTTCCAGGCACTGTGTTACACAGTGGTTCCTTACTGTAGAATCATGATGTAGTCACTAATATTTGATGAATGGATAAACTGAGACTTGAGTGGGAGGCGGTTGTAAAATAGTTTGCTCTTGGACACAGAGAAGGTAGGCCCTTAAGCTATATTATAGACTAAGGAAAAATAATATGCAAAGTATTGCAAACACAGCCCTGACCAGGTGGCTCAGTTCTTTGGATCGTTATCCCCATACACTTAAAGGTTACAGATTCGATCCTTGGTCAGGGCACATACCTAGGTTGTAGGTGTGATTCCTGGTCCAGCCCTGTACAGGAGGCAGCTGATTGATGTTTCTCTCACGTCGATGTTTCTCTCTCTCTCTCTCTCTCTCTGGTCTTTTCTGTCTAAAATCAATAAAGATATCCTCGGGTGAGGATTTTTTGAATAAATCTTACAAACATAAAACCCAGTGGATCAAATGAGAAGAGAGACTTAACTGGGGAGATAAGCTTAAGTTTGGTTGCTGCCAACTGCCTGAGCAGTACCTTGCTGTGAACAACATAAGCACTTGTTGCTTTTGTGTGTGTGTTTGTGTAGCCATAACGAGTTTATTGTGAATTTGAGGGAAGGAAGTGGCAGGGGTCACATTTTGTGATCTAAGTTTGTGTTTTCCTCTGTTACTCTCTTGGCCTGAAGAGAGACATAAAGGAGAGGCTTTAGCAGCCAAGCTTCATGACTGAGTGGAACCAAATCTGACAAGTGAGAGGAGTGCCAAGAATTTAGGTCCCAGAGATTATGGCGGATTCAGGCATAGAGCAATTAGAATATACTTGTAATTAGCCGGAGCTAATTAGTTAACAGCAGACTTTCAGCCTAAGTTATGAAGCAGCTGAAAGAGCTCAAGTAAGGCTTTAGATGTCAAAACCCTGCCCAAAGTGGAGCATACAAATTGAAGCAGCAAATATAATTTTGAAGAAGCCCATTATACCAAAAGTTGAGGTTTTCTGTTCTTAAAGAGAGCAAAGAAAATTAAAGTTTAAGGAGTTATTGGTAAAAGTTAAGATTTACTCTGAAGGGAATGTTACTTGTAGCTGAAAAGATACATATCTTTTATGTCCCTTTTTTGTATATTTTTTCATTTTATATAATGAATACCTAACTAACATAGTATTATATTAATAATGGGTTGTATTTTTAGATTTAAATATTTATTTCCCAACCTTACAGAGCTAACTTCTGGAGCTCAAAGGATTGTAACAAATAGATTCCAGCTGATAGACTGTTTCTGCGACCTGACAGAAGGATGCAGGGAGGTTAGTAATCTACCTCATGTGAAGCTCAAAGTAGGTTATGAAATTTCCTTTTTCGCTTAGAGTTCCAGAGCCCTTGAAGAAACTTTGGGAACTGACAGATCCCTGTGATACTGACATTAGGACAAAGAGGGGAGATGAAATATAGCCAAACTCTGTGCAGGATGGGGGTGGGGATTATTACATTAGAAAGGGAAACAATTCACCATATAGCAAAGGAGAGGTTCTTATTGATGACCAGGGTAAAGGATATATTTTTAGTCCATTTTTTTGTTGTTCAGATTTGGTGAATATTATTTGTTCTCAAGTTCACTGTTTCTGTCCTGTCATCTCCACTCTACAAATGAGCATATGCAATGATTTTTTAAAATTTTTTGGTTATTTTTCAGTTTTCTATTTTCCACTTTTTTTTTTAGATTTTATTTATTTATTTTTAGAGATGAGGGGAAGGGAGGGAGAAAGAGAGGGAGAGAAACACCAGTGTGTGGTTGCCTCTCTCGTGGCCCCTACTGGGGACCTGGCCTGCAACCCAGCAAGTGCACTGACTGGGAACCGAACTGGTTACCCTTTGATTCGCAGTCTGGCACTCAATCCACTGAGCCCCACCATCCAGGGCTAGTACTTTTTTTAAGTTTCTGTTTATTTACTGAGATTTTTATGTATTTTCATTAACTTCAAGAGAGTTCATAATTGCTTGTTGAAGCATTTTTTTATGATAGCTACTGTAAAATCCATGCCGGATAACTCCAACATCTGATTCATCTCAGTGTTGGTATCATTTCATTGTCTTTTCTCATTCAGGTTGTGATTTTCCTGGCTTTTAGGTGATTTTCTGTCATATCCTGGACATTTGGGCTATTGCGTTAGGAGATTCTAGGTTTTATTTAAATCTTCTATTTTAGCAGGCAGTTACTCTGTTTATGTTTAGCATGCACATCCTGGTCTACTCGGAGTCTATGGTTCCAATGACAATTTAATTTTTAGTCTTTACAGTACTATTTTGGTCTGTTTTGTTCCTTTAGTGCCACTAGGGTTCCCACTGATCCCTGCTGTTACCAACTATGGGGACAAAAGGCATTTCCCTAGACCAAGCATCTGTGCCTCTAGGTAAGAAAAGGAAGTCTTCTGCTGACAAGGGTGAAGAGTACTTCCTCAGGGCCATTTGTTTTCAGAGGAATTTCTGCTCTGCCCCCTTGGCCTACCTGGTGTTTTTGGTGGGCCTCCCATTTGACCCAGGGAGGAAAGAGCCTGCCTAGGACATCTTCTGCCACAAGGTCGGGGTTTGAGAGACATGGGGTCTAGGATGCCTTCTGTTGTTGGGTGGTGAGGATCATAAGATCCCCTGCCACTGTCTTATTCCTCTGGTCTTGGATCCCTAGCCAGTCTACCTTCTCCTTTTCATGTTTCAGAGCCCTCCTGTGGTTGCCTCTTTCATTATTTCCATGGTTTATAATTGTACTTAGCAGGAATAAGGAGAGACAAATCTATGCCCTGTTGCCTGGACCAGAAACCCACCAGAAAGGACATTTTTAACAACAGGGTTGTCATTTAAATACTCTTGCCTATCCTTGAGAGGGACTTGGAACATTTATTGAACAAATTATTATTGAACACTTACTATGTGCTGAGAAGTGTCCTGGAAATAAGGAAATGAACAAGATAGATTTGGTGCCTGCTCTCAAAGAGGGGACTTTTCAGTAGCGTAAGGATCATTTTCTAGTAAGTGTTATATTGGAGGACAAAAGGGAATTTTAAAAATAACAGTTTATCATATTCTCTCTTCCATTGTGGGGTCAGTACAACAAAGACCAGGAAGACATTGTGGCTGCAGATGCAAAGATATGTGCCAACAGCCCTGGCTGGTGTGGCTCAGTGAATTGAGCACCAGCCTGCTAACCAAAGTGTTGCCAGTTCGATTCCAAGTCAGGGCACAGGCCTGGGTTGTGGGCCAGGTTCCCAGTAAGGGGTGTGCGAGAGGCAACCACATGTTGACATTTCTCTCTCTTTCTCTCTCCCTTCCCCTCTGTCTAAAAATAAAATAAATAAAATCTTTGAAAACAAATAAAGGAAAAAATGTGCCAACACAGGATGATAGTGAAAGCAGCAGTTCAAAAAGCATTGCCAAGGAACAGAATCCTGCAATGTTTACCAAAGAACATGAGCCACATGAACTAGCCAAGGGAATCGGACTAAAATATCTGTGATATTGATTCATAGAACTAATTTATCTAACAATATGCTTTGCTACAGTGATGCTATATCTGCAAAACAGACTTGAGGCAGCCGTAAAACAAACAGTTAACTAAGAGTGGTGTGGAGATGCTCCAGTTTCTTAGACTCAGGTTTCTGCAGGGTTCCTCAAGGACTTGGAACACAGGCACCCCTATTTAGCTGAACAGATAACTTGGAAGAGGTTTGAATAATAGTGAATTAGGAGGAAATCGATTCAAATTATAATATCTAGGTGTGTGTATGAGAGCATCTATAATATAATCATCTTATAGAAATAACTGGGAGGTTGTTTGCAAGGCTTCTAATTGATACCTATTGTCTACTGAACTGGAATAGTTTTTATGATAATTGGGAAAATCTGTTAGAACCCGTCTATAAATGCAAGAGCACTTCCAGCATTGTCAAATATTTTAACATTTCTGAAGTCTGGCAATTCAATAGGAAGCTCTAGACCCTCTTTCCTTTAATATTTTTCCAATTTGATATTTAAATTATATTGAATATAAATTTCATTGCATTTCAGTATAATTAGTGCCCTTCCTGAGTCTATGTACTTGTTCTAGTATGTTTATATTCATTTGGAAAATTTTTCATTTCTGCAACTTTAATTATAATTGTATTCATTTTTTCTATAAAGGATTTTATTATTCCACTTTTAAATTTTCAGTATACTAAAATTTTGTCACAATATTAAAAATTAATTTTTAAATACTTTTAAGAATTACTGAAATGAGCTTATTGAAAAAAATTAGAACATGATAGAATACATAATGTAACAAGACAAATTCTCAGAGTTAAGAGTTTGGTATATGCTTTTCCAAAACATCAAAAAGCCTTCCCCTACCAGAGGTCATTTGTAGAGTTACTGGAAGTAAGTCAGGGTAATAAAGTGCCCACTGTACTCCCATTTTGAAGATGCAAGACTAAAAGGATGGAGAAGCAGCAAGAAAGGCAAAGACCAAGTCTTCTCGAGACCATTTGCCCAATGCAGATGGTCAACTGTAATAGACCCTGTGGCTACTAGGTATCATTTAAAGAATTTTTTATTCTGGGTCCTTAATTAGAGTGAGAGAGCTCTGGATGATAAGAAGGGGATTCCATGTTAAAAATCAAATTTGCAGCAGAGGAACTAAGTTGATTGGATAGGGAAATAGGTAAGCTGACCCACTCAAAAAGAAAAGAAGGAAGAAGCAAAGAAGGAAGGTAGGAAAGGAAGGAAGGAAGGAAGGAACATTTTAAAAAGAAAAGAAAATGGTTAACAGCCTATGGGGGTCATAGTAACCTGATTTTTCACAAAATTGTGTGACTTACTTTAAAGAATAAGTCGCCATTTAAGGACATCCCACTGAATTTGAAAGTAAATATTTTTTCATAATTTTGCATAACTGGACAAAGTGGTAGGGAGTTACAACACAAAGCCAAGTTACAAACAGGGGCCCAATTTGCTTGTGGATAGCAGGAGAAATGATGGAAAGTGGGCCAAGAACCAAGCAGGCAGCATTGTTCACTGTCTGACCCCTCCCCAACAAACAGCGACATAAGGCAGTGGCACAAGTTGCCCAGCCCTGGGGAATACCTGAGGCTCCGTCCCTCCAATGTAATAGGTGCACCAAGACAAAAAAAAATTATGGCTCAAATGGAAGAACAGATCAAAGCTCCACTGTGGCTACGTACAGCAACAGGCTTGGTTCCCCCCACCCTTAGGCAAGTAGAGGACTCATTATACAATAGAATAAAAAACATTAAAATAAAATCTCCCGTTCATATTCTAAGGTAAGGATTCAAATGTTCCCCAAATGAATAAGGCATTAAGACGATTCAACCACACTATTTTTTTTTTTGACAAATAGCAATAAACACCCACATGGGACCTGTACAAAAATGCTGGGACAAAAACAGAATGGAATAAAGAATCTAAATTACAAATGAAGAGCACAGTTCATAAGAACAAAATTTTACATAATTGTTTTGATTCTCAAGATTAAGGAAAATATGGGGGACTTTGGCCAAGATGGAGGCATAGGTACATACACTTTGTCTCCTCGCACAACCAAAAAAAGGACAACAACATATTTAAAAACAAAAAATAACCAGAACTTCCACAAGATTGAACTGTATGGAAGTCCAACAACCAAGCGGTTAAAGAAGAACATTCATCCAGACTGGTAGGAGAGGCGGGGATGGGCAGCCAGGGCAGAGAGAACGCACAGCAAGGCTGCAGCTGGTGGACTGGGTGGTCCCACATTTGAGGGCAGATAGGCCAGGAGGAACAACTGAGGAGTGAGAGACTGCACAACCCAGGGTTCCAGTGTGGGAAAAGAAAGCCTCAAAACCTCTGCTGGTAAAAACTGTGGGGTTTGCGGCAGCAGAAGAAACTGCCAGTCTCACAGGAGAGAGTACTTTTGAGAGACCCACAGGGTCCTAGAACATACACAAACCCACCACCTGGGAATCAGCAACAGAAGGGCCCAACTGCTTGTGGGTAGCAGGGAAAGTGACTGAGAGCCAGCCA